>CAJHQQ010001528.1:0-93710 GCA_905132885.1 Moricandia moricandioides
GGAACCCATAGACAGGAAAAAGAGTACAACCGTATTACTCCCCCTGATGAATGCACCACTTATAGATCCTTCAATCTTCTCATTCCGATCTGGTGAATGAGCTTCCTTAGTGTAGAGGTTGGCAGTGCTTTAGTGAATAGGTCGGCTGAATTGTCGCATGAACATACTTGGACAACTTGAACCTCCTTTGCCTTTTGCAACTCGTGGGTGAAGAAGAACTTGGGTAGGATATGCTTTGTCCGGTCCCCTTTGATATAACCATCTTTGAGTTGAGCAATACACGCTGCATTGTCTTCATACAAGACAGTCGGTTCTTTGTCTTCAGTCATGCCCCCAGTCATCCACGGAATGTTGAGTGGGCATATGATCTCAACCCAACCACGCACTCCCTATCTCGCCTCATCGGATAGCCCAAAATCTCGGCATGGCTTGAGAAAAGTGGCCGAGACTTGGATCTGGCTTCATAGATCGCCATGAAATTGTTGTTCCAGCCGTAGGTAAATACATAACCTGTCTGTGACCTTGCATTGTGTGGATCTGATAGATAATCCTGCATCAGCAAAACCAACTAAAGACTCTTTGTTATGGTTAGTGTAAAACAAACCTAAAATCTTTTAAGTCCCTTTCAAATATCGCAGTAAATGTTTAATCCCGTCCCAGTGCCTTTTGGTCGGGATTGGAACTGAACCTGGACAAGAGGTTTACAGCAAAGGAATATATATCCGGCCGGTGTATGGGTTGCCAAATACATCAAAGGTCACCAATGGCACTGAGATATGGCACTTCGGGACCAAGGACTTCCTCATCGTCCATCTTTGGGCGAAATGGGTCCGTTGTCCAGACCGAGTGACCTCACGACCATCAGGCTTGTCAATGGGTGAGCCTCGTCCATATTGAATCTCTTGAGTATCTTTTCAGTATATGCCATTTGATGCACAAGGATTCCATCATTCTTATACTCAAGCTGTAATCCCAAACAGAATTTAGTTTTGCCTAGGTCTTTCATTTCGAATTCTTTCTTAAGATATTCGACTGTTTGGGTGATCTCACCAGAGGTTCCAACGATGTTTAGATCGTCCACATACACTGCTACATAAATCACAAAAGCCCTTAATGATCAAACTTCTTTATGAAGATACATGGACTGATAGGATCATTTTTTGTATCCTTCTTTCACTAGGTACTCGCTGAGGCGATTGTACCACACCGGCCCGGACTGCTTAAGTCCATTACAGTGATTTGTTAAGTTTTGATGCAAGTGTTGATCTCGAGATCCTTTCTTATCTTTCATTTCTATACGCCTCTGGGATCCCTCATGTAGGTGTCATTGTCCAGTGGTCCATATAGATAGGCGGTTACAACATCCATTAACCGTAAATCCAAATCTTCTCTTATGGGCCAGACTGATTAGGAATCTAAAAGTAGTTGCAATCCACCACTGGGAATAAGTTTCCTCATAATCGATTCCTGGTCTTTGAGTGAATCCCTGTGCTACGAGTCGTGCTTTGTATCTCACGACCTCGCCATTTTCATTTCTCTTTCTTACAAAGACCCATTTGTACCCAACTGGTTTTGACATCTAATGGTGTTCGTATGAGTGGACCGAATACACCATCTTTCTTTAAAGAATTTTAAATCCACGTTTATGGCCTCTTTCCACTTTATCCAATCTGATCTTTGCATGCATGCATATATAGACGTGGGTTCTAGATCCTCATTTTCCATTAGTTCAAGTGCTACTTGATATGCAAATATATCAGTGATGTCAACATCATTTCTATTCCATTTTCTTCCCAGACATTAGATAGTTTATAGATATCTCATTGTTCTCCATGATCCATCAGTACCATGATGCAAGGCGTCCCGAGCATCACTGGACGGTACGGACGGACCATCGACCATGGTTTTATCCGAACCATCGACCGCAGCCGGTCGGGTCGGTTCATCGACCAACGTCTGAGGACGGTTGGTCGGGTTCGGCCAAAGCCCCGGGTAAGGCCGGCTATGTCTGGTCGGGTATCCACCATCGGCTCCACCTTTTCTTTTCCGAGGTTGTTTATCTTTGGAACCAACAGGTCTACCACGTTTGAGACATGCTGTAGATTCAGTAGCAACTTGACTAGGTCCCATTTGGACATCTAATTTGATCGGTGCATTTATAGCTGGTATATGTGACTTAGTCACTCTGTTCGGGTCAGCAAAGGAATCTGGCAATTGATTAGCTAGCTTTTGCAAATGAATGATTTTCTGGACCTCAAGATCACACACTTGAGTCCGAGGATCTTGCCATGTTAAGGATGTTTGATTCCATGAAATCTCTTTGATTTCCTTGACCAGCTTTGGATCTCCTCCTAACGTTGGAAGTTCGGATTCATTGAAATGACAATCCGCATACCTGGCCTTAAACAAATCGCCCGTAGTTGGCTCGAGGTATTTTATAATTGTGGGAGATTCAAATCCAACGTATATCCCCATCCTTCTCTGAGGTCCCATCTTTGTTCTCTGTGGTGGAGCAATTGGAACATAAACAGAACAGCCAAATGTTTTAAGATGGGATATGTCTGGCTCTTGACCCGTTAGTAATTGCGATAGGGAATATTTGTGATCACTAGATGGTCTGATGCGTATGAGTTCGGCCGCATGGAGGACCGCATGTCCCCATGCTGAAACCGGCAACCTCGACCTCATGAGTAATGGTCGGGCTATCATCTGAATGCATTTTATGAATGATTCGGCTAAGCCGTTCTGTGTATGTACATGTGCCACGGAATGTTCCACTGTCACCCCCATGGACATACAGTAATCATTGAACACTTGAGATGTAAACTCACCAGCATTATCAAGACGTATCGTCTTCAAAGGAAAATCTGGAAAATGGGCTCGTAATCTTATAAGTTGAGCGAGCAATCTGGCTAATGCCAAGTTACGGGTCGATAATAAGCATACATGCGACCATCTGGTGGATGCATCTATGAGGACCATGAAATATCGAAAGATCCCACATGGTGGGTGTATTGGTCCGCATATATCACCCTGAATTCTTTCCAGAAAGTTTATAGTTTCCTTTGTCACCTTAACTGGTGATGGCCTAACGATCAACTTCCCTTGTGAACAAGATGCACACGATAAGTGCTTGGGAATGATTTGTTTTTCTTTCAACGAATGGCCTCTGGTGTCAGCTATCAGCTTACGCATCATGTTAGATCCGGGATGACCAAGCCGGTCATGCCATAGTGTAAAGTGATCGATGGCTGTTTTATTAAATAGAGCATTTGCTTCTATCATACTGACTTGAGCGTGATATAGTCCAGTAGATAGTGCATGTATGGTTTCTAAGACCTTCTTATGTCCTTGGCCGATTTCTACTATCTGAAGGAATTCTTTATTTCCTTCGCCCTTTGTTTCAATGTGATAACCATTCATACGAATGTCTTTGAAGCTCAATAGACTTCTCTTAGAATTAGGTGAATACAAGGCATCTGATATTTCGAGATACGTACCCATAGGCAGTAGAATGTAAACTTGGCCGTGACCTTCAATAAGGCTAGACATACCAGCTATTGTGGAAATGTTTGCTCTTTTAATAGTTAAGTTTATGAAGTATTTTTTATCCTTAAGGATCGTGTGGCTCGATCCACTGTCTACTATGATCACATCCTTGTTATTGGCCATTTCTAAAACAAGGTTAATAGGACGTTCGTTCAGATACTTTATAAGACATTCATAGAAATGATAATCATGGAAATGAATAACTATATAGAAATGATTCATAGTAATGTCAAACACCAAAACAAAATTTAAAAGTAAAAAAAAAAACATTCAAAGATCACAGATGTCGAATTCATTCCTTATCATTCTTATCATCTTTATCATCCTTGAGACAATCAGAAGTCTCATATCCTAATGAATCATCTTTCTCATGATCAAAGTCATTCTCATCATCTTGGACTATCATGTGGGCCTCAGGATTCTTTTCTTCAGACTTTCTTGGTATAATTCGCATAAGTGTCTGGGAGTCCTGCACGTCTTTGCCCAATGGTTACTCATTTCACACCTATGGCAAGCTGACTTGGTCGGCTGAGAGGGTTTGGAATGATTCCCTCGGCCTCGTCCATTTCCTCGACCATACGAGTTGTTCTGGACTCTATCTCGGCCATTGTCTTGTCCATACGGACTGCCTCGACCACCACGGCCGTAGTTACCTCGGCCGCGGCCACGTCTTGTCCACCTGCGGCCTCGGCCGTGTGAGTTTGAATGGACGTGGTTCGCTTCACTTTCAGCATTAGTCGTATGTGCCTCAGGTAATGGTGTGGATCCAGGAGGTCTCATTTCACTGTTCTTCATTAGGAGTTCATTGTTTTGCTCTGCAAGGAGTAAACAAGATATTAGACCAGCATAAGTGGTGAAGCCCTTTTCTCTATACTGCTGTTGGAGCAACACATTGCTTGTGTGGAACGTGGAAAAGGTTTTCTCTAACATATCCTTTTCCGTAATCTTTTCCCCACACAGTTTCAACTTTGAAACGATCTTGAACAGTGCTGAATTGTACTCGTCCACAGACTTATAGTCTTGGATTCTGAGGTGGGTCCAATCATAACGAGCTCTGGGTAAGATCACCAATCTTTGGTGATCATATCTGCTTTTCAGCTCTGTCCAGAGTTCGAGAGGATCTTTAACTGTCAAGTACTGATCTTTGAGACTCTCAGCCAAGTGATGCCTTATAAGATGGATGGCTCGGTATTTGTCTTTTTCAGGGACTTCATATTCATCCTCAATGCTGTCACCGAGTCCTTTTGATTTCAAGATGATCTTGGTGTCAAGCGCCCATTGGAGGTAATTATCTCCAGATAGATTAAGGGCCGCATATTCCAAGTTATGGATGTTCGACATCTGAAACCATATAGTTATGTGTTTTAGATTTCAGATTTTGTAAGCCTATCATTAGGGTTTCTAAGTTTGATTTCAATCAATCGGTTTTATGTTTCATGACCATGTGGTCGATTTTGATTTAAACAGTTTGTGAAGTTTTAACAATCCTAGCAATTTGTTTCTAGGTTCTCAAACAAAACAAGCAAGCAATCAAGCAATCAATCAATTCAATTTTAAGAGATTAGGTTTTGAAAATCGATTTTAGGTTTAGGGTTTTAGTCAATCCTATCAATCTTAATTCAATTTAAAATTAGGGTTTCATTGATTAACAACCTATCACCAGGTTTCTAAGTGATTTGCAATCAGACTACTCAAGCAATCAATCAATGGACGTGTACCCTAGATGATCAGGATGAAGTTCCCTAAACTATCCAGCAACCTAGCAAAGTTCTATCGATCAATATTTAAATTAGGGTTTGATCGAGTTACCTTTAGGTCTAGACGGGTTGCACGGACCACCGAGAGAGCTGTCGCGGTTCGTGGGCTGTGTCGCGGGTTGATCGGGTGACCTTAGTGCTATCGGGTGCTGAAACTGGTACTGGATCGTGGTTCGTGTGTATCGGCTGTCTATCGGCTGATGAACAGATGTGTATCGGGTGTTGATTGCTGTGTATCGGCTGGTGATTCTGGTTCGTACGTTCGCGGATGCAGAGAACCTCTATCGGGTGTGAGATCCGGCTGGAGTGTGTCACGGGTGTGTGCCGGATGTGTGTCGCGGGTGTATGTAACCTCCGGGTGCTTATCGCGTGTGGTTCGTGAATCGCGGGTGTGGTGTACTTCTCGCGGATGCAGATCTTCACGCGGGTAAGGTTTGTGCCGGCTGGTTCGATTGGAGAGAGAGATCGAAGAAGAAAGCTTGACGGCTGGTTTTGGGTTTATGAGTTTCGAGTAAAGCTTAGGGTTTTAGAGAGACGTATCGTGCTGATAACGTGTTAAGAAACTAATGGGGGAACTTGTATATTCTTATTGATTCAATCGATGGTGCCCTTTATATATAGGGAGTTACAACTTAGATAAATGGTAATATAACATATTCCTAGATAGACATAGAAAAGAAAAACTAGATCCAACAAGGAAAAGGAAAACATGGTTGATCTTTATCTTCATGGCCGATGGAATATTTCTTTCGGGTCGATGAGATTCCTTTCGGTCTAACCTCTGGTCGGATTCGGTTAAGTCCAATCTATTGGTTATTGCATCCACAATTATCTGGTTCATAACATTTTGTTCATTTGTGATGTTTTATAATTTTAAATTATACAGTATATAATTTTAATGTATATTTTATTAACTTATGCAATATTAACTATATGCTGACCAAAAAAAAAACTATCTACGCTCTGCAATTTGTTAAATGCTGTAAGTAAATAATTAATAATGTTTTGTTTAAGAAAATTAAAAAAAATTAAAAAAATTGTGTAAAATATTAAATAAAAAGTGGAGTAAGATTGATTTTCTCTTTTTGAGTTTATATTGGGTGTTTTCTATTTCTAGTGACTGTAATCTTAGATCCGTGAATTTATTTCTTTTATTATAGATGGTCGGATGATATGAATTAGGCCTGGGACGTATTATCCGGGATCCGAATTCGATCGAAGATCCGTCCCGGATCCGCTCCGAAAATAGGATATCCGGAGTGTCCGAGTCCGAATCCGGATAGTAAAATTTCGGATCCGTCCAAACCGGATCCAAATCCGGATATCTTAATTTTTAGGTCCGGATATCCGGATCCGTGTTTTTAAAATACAATAAATTTTTAATTTTATTAATAATTTTATTTGATATATTAGTATTTATACATAAAATATTTTTTTAATATTATATTTAAATTTTACTAATATTATATGTCATATATATATAGTAATAAATTTTGTATAAATATTTAATTTATGTTTTATTTTTAGATTTTTTATATTTTTAAATTTTTTTTTTTTTTTTTGTAATTATTTTTACGGATCCGGATCCAAATCTGGGTATCTGCGGGTATCACAATATCTGGGCGGATATCCGAAGTCCGGATACCCGGAAGACGCGGATCCGGATCCAGATATTAAAGTCACGGATCTGGCAATCCGGATATCCTAAAATACTCCGGATATCCGGTCCGTCCCACCCCAATATGAATGATTATTATGATATAATTAATAATCATACAATATATGTAGATTTTGTTTGGACGTGAAAAAAGTGGACCCTGTTTGTTAGGATCTTTTTTTTTTGTAACACAAAAGAATAAAAACATGATCATTTTTCTTTATATCATTACATAACAACAAAGCATTGTTACTATTACTTGTTATATGCTGAAAATCCTTTTTTGTTGATTTTTGTACGTTACTAAGCATGGAAACAGGCTTTACCATTTTTTTCATGATGGATTTAAATAATATAATTAAAAATAATGTAAAACATTAAAGAGGAAAAAGATTCGGGTGATAATGTTTGCATGGCTGCATATGGTATGAAACATGTGACTTTTATGACAAACCACAATTATTTTATCTTTATGTAGTAGTTTGGGAGATTACAATTTATTGTTTAAAAACTAAAAAAAAAACTTATAAAAAAAACCTTAAAGAGGATTTTACAACAATCTATAACTTTCACTGTACTATAAAATCATTTTCAATTTGACAAGTATGTGGTACAATGATACAGAGAGACAGAAGAAAATGAACTCAGTTTACAGATTCTTCATTGCTAATATTATTGTCTCCTCCAGATTCAGTTTTGGCTCTGCTTCTAAGCTCTTCAAATGCTTTCATGCTTTCTGCATCAAACCCTCCGGCAAACTGCACATATACATCATAGAACAAACATTTACAGTTGCATATCCAAACCATTGAGAAATCTCTTCACAGGATTCATAAGTTCTTGTCAGGTTCTAGTGTTTCTTTATTACCTGATGGACTCTAAAAGCGAAACGAACACCTTGTAGAAGCAAGAACTCTCTGTTAGGATCTTTATCAGATCCACTCACTGAATCAAGCTCATAAGCTACTCGTTTCATGTACTTCCTCGCAAGCTGGACTGAGGAAAGCTTGATCTGTGTGACAAAAGAAACAGAACATTTTCAAGATTCTCTAACAGATATAATGCAATAGAAGATATAGAAAGAACAAACTAAACACCTTTCCTACGACGCCAGAATCAGACAACCAATCTACTGGAATGCCAAACTCTTTGTATCGTGAAACCGCCATGTCTCTTGTACGTAAAAGAGCGTGTACACTTTGTTCAACCCTGTGGAAAAAGAGGAGCAGAAACCAAACGTTTAGTAAATCAAGGCTTGGTGTGATACTCTTTCATTGCCTTTTGAGGTTATAAACTTACTTCTCTAGCAACTTGTACATCTTCTTCAAAGCAGGTTCACAAGGGAGATTCGGATCATCAACAAAGGAAGTCACTTGCTTCTCAAGTTTCATGAGATCTTGATACTCAAAAGCTGCTTCTCGTAACGCGTCAGCTTTGCCTTCTGGCCAATCAAAGTGTTTAAGAACCGCCCTTTCATCAACCTACTCAACAAAAGACAACAATGGTTTTGTGAGTTCAAAAGAATCAAAATTAGCGGGTTTAGAAAGTAACGTTGAGAAGATGAGCTAATGACCAAGAAGGAGAGCTCTTCATCTAGCCAGCTAACGAACGCCAAGAGATCTTCTACGTCGGTGAAAGAAGCAGCTCTAACTTCAGTTGCTAAGGACTGAACAAAGTCACCTTGTGTCTCCACATCTGCTTTGACCTGTAATCAAGTTTTAAAACTTCTTGAATTCTAGTTGCATATAGAATCTATTGAGTAAAAAGTGTGTTAACTTACTGCTAAGAGGAACGTTGATCGATTCTCGATTTCTCCAATCATATTGCTCCTAGCTTCAGATGAGTTACCAGTTCCTGAAGAGATCAAAGAAGGTGCACCATCTTTCTTCGCTTCACGTTTCATCAATGACTGGTAAAACTCAACAAGCTCAGGAGCTCGGTGAACTTTGCTCCCACTTCCCGCTCCTCTCCCAAGTGCTCCAGGAGGTGGTGGTGGTGGCGGAGGCCCACCACCAGGTGGTGGAGGAGGAGGTGGTGGACCACCACCAGGTAAAGGAGGTCTAGGGGAAGGCATATTAGTACTTTTACCACCACCTGATCTTGGAGGTGGGCGAGGTACTCTAGGAGGACGTTTCTCAATGTCTACAAGCTTTATTTTAGCTACGGCTTGAGCGTTTTCGCTGGCTTTACCATCGTTGCCGTCACTAGACTGGTCATTTGTGGTGACCTTCCTGCTCAAGGAGGAAACTGAAACTGGTTTCTCTTTCAGTTGAGCAAGTTTAGGAGGCAAAGCCACATTACCTCCAAATCTCTCTGCTCTCGCTTGATCTGCTTTATGCTTAATATGCTTCTCTCTCTCAACCGCAAGCTTATGCCTGTCTTTGTACGCAGGATACTTCTCGTCCAAGACATTATCAACAGATTTAGACATCACTTGAAACGATGCTGCAACGTTATTCAAAGGCTCACCCGGTGAAGCTTGTTGTTGTGTTCTGATTCTTGCAAGATTCGGAGTTTCAGGTGTACCAGGAGTATCCTGATCCACTTTACCAAACGTTGTTATGGCTACGGACTCACCTGCGTTTCTAATCATCAAAGACTCCAAAGGACCTCTCTGTTTATTCATGCTCACGCTCAGTCTTCCAGGTGATCCTCCATAGAATGATCTTGAAGGAGATGACTGAACGCTAGAATCATCTTTGCTTTTGCCCCAACTCTTAAGCTTCTGAATCAAACCTGGTTTCTTGCTTAAACTACTAAACCTAGTTGTGGAACTATCCATTGAAGCATTGTCGAAATCATCGCTTCCAGGAGATGAAGGTTGAGAGAAGTTGCTTTCCACATCTGTATCTCCTTGGCCACGTTCTGAGCCAGCGTATTCTAGCATCAACCGTTTAGCTTTGGCTTGGGACTTGGGGCTTAGGTTCTTGCTTAAGTCACGAGCAGAGATTTTACCAGCTGGTGTCTGGTAGTTTCTTAACTCATAACGTAAACACGCATTGACCCAACGGAGATAAACCAGTTCCTCAACTTCACTAAACCTATTCATCTGAAGCCCTTCCACTTGCTTTAACAAGTCTTCATTGTTATGCTTCAAGTTGTTAACCTCTTCTCTTACTTTCGCCACTTTATCACTCTACAAAAAGAGACAGAAATATTAATCTACAGACAGAAAGAAGCTTTGATGCAAGAATCATTACACTTACCTCAGTCATGTTTGAAAGAGCTGAGATTCTTGCTTCTGCTGAGTCGAGTTTAATGGTTAACTCTCTCTTTTCGTGTTGAAGCTCTCTGTTCTTCCTCTTGAGTTCCATCACTTCCACTTCCATTTCCTGCACAGCTTTTAGCTTCCTCTCAACTTCACTGTCTTTATTCATCGCTTCTTCTTCTTTCATCTGAAGACTAGATACATGCTGCTTAAGCATAAGTAACTGTCCTCTCGTCTGGTTAGCATCGAGCTGGATTTGTCTCTGCAACTCCTTGATCTTATTTCTCGCAACTTCAAGCTCTTTTCTCACAACACCGTTCAGCGAGATCTCTTCTTGAAGCTTCTTCCTCTCTGCTTGTAGAGAGTTAATAGTGATGTTCAGCATATCAATCTCAACAGTCTTGATCTTGAGCTGTCTTTGTAACTCAACGATATCAGATTCTTGCTCCTTGAGTCCGTAGTACTCAAGCAACTCTCCTTCGAGCTTCACTTCTCTTTCTTCTAGCTCCTTAACTAGTTGTCTCAGCCTTTCGAGCTCACTGTCGTTATACGCCATCTCGCTCTCGTATTTCCTCTCTTTCTCCAAGCTGTTGTCATCACTAGGCAATGGATACTCAATCTCACCAGATAAAAGATCTTCAATCTCATCATCTAAATAGTCTGAGAAACTTCCACGAGACTGATTGATGACGCTGTTGATCAGTTTCACCTCTTCTTCTTCCTCCTCTTCCACCTGAAAACATCATCCATCAAGAACATGACAACAACAACAACAACAACCAAAAAAAAACTGTTGGTAAGTACACTTACACTCTTATCATTGAGATTGTTGTTGGAAGACACAGCCTGTTCTCTATCACCTCCTTTGCCATTTTCTTAGAGTAAACAAAACAAAGTTAGAATCGATAAATGCAATCAAATGGAGAATCTCATGTGCTTGTATAAGAGAAGGAAACTACCTGATGGTTTGCTAGGTTTGGAGGGTTTACGGTTGAGCTGCTTAACAGCAACTGCTGCAACAGAAGCAGCAACAACAAACCCTACCCGCACAATCATATATTAACACCTTGAATTGTGAATAACTCTCTTCTCCAACTCATTTACAGATCTCCTCCAGTGATTCACTACTTATGATAACTTAATCCATAGTTCCTCAAAGATTCACCACAGTTCATGAACCTTGTAACATATTTGTTCCAGTTAGAGAAACTTCCAGATACTGACAAAACTTTAGACAACTATGTCCACTCAAGAAAAAGAAGACACTTATCATCAGAAAAGAATTCGATCTTATCAGCTTTATGGACCTCTCATGCATCAAAAGCCAAAAATCTTCAATAAATAATAGTGGCTGTTATTTAGCTCAAGACAGATGAGGAAATAGACATGTTTGGTTAATAGATGGAGTCTTAAAAGCCATGACCAAGAAGCCAAGTACATATGTGAATCTAAGCAGCCGTTAAAAAAGCACTCAATAATTGCCTGAAAATTATCCTTTTTGTCTCTTTTGTCAAACCACTTTACCAAACTAGACGGTGAACAACACAAAAGGATATGACATTCACCATCCATCAAGACCAATCTACTTAATATAAAGATTAGTTATCTCAAATTGGTCTACCAAAAAACGTTTTTATTAGATTATATTGTGCAGTTATGGGACCAGTACCTAGTAGAGGTGAGTTGCTACGCTACGTAGCAGTAACCAATCACAAGAAAACAGAGAGGTTGAGATTTAATTTTAGATGGCCTTTTCATTATCTTCTCAGCCTTATCTAAGTAAACAGAACTCTTCTATGTGTGACTGAGAAGAGAACATAAGAAGAATCTAATCTTAACATGATATGGTTTGGAAGCTCATAGTAGAGACCTTTCTGTAGATTCTGATTCTTTTTTTTTAATTACAATTATAGCTTAAAATGAAGATAAAACTATATGATTCAGACATATGCCAATGAGGATTAGGACAAGTGGAGAGAATGAAACTATATCTATTCAGACATTACCTGTTTTATTGTATGGCAGAGGAATTTTCTGGTGTCAACAGCTCACCAAAGACAAGAACAGCTTTAATTGTTGGTAAAAAATTGGAATTCATCGAAAGATGTAAAGAGTTAAAGAAATTTTCTTTTTCTAAAACAGAAGAAGACGTAACTCTTAACTAAGACCCAGTACTCATCTGACTGTAACTATGAAAGTCAAACCCTATAAATAAACTGGAACGTCTAGAGGAGGAGGAGGAAGTGGATTCAATCAGATAAAACTCAAAAAGTTTCGATTTTTAAGCAAACCCAGTTCGTGAAATAGAAGATGGAAGTCTTAAGAACTTTCTCAAAGAAAAAAAAAGATGGAAGACTTAAGAAGCTTACCAGGTTTCAGATTATGGAAGACGAAGGAAAGAATAGATCTGTCCCTTTGGTGGGCTTTTGATAGTTGACAATGTCGTGAAGATTCCATTCAGTTAACGGTTTATGTTTTGTAAATCGCTCTTCAAAATTTGAAATCTTACAGACATTGTGAGTGGGAAGAGTATCAAAATGATTAGATTCTGTAGTAAGGAATACTTCTCACTTTATTAACTCTTTTGAAACAAAAGATTGGTGTGTTTCGAATTTAATACTATGATTTGAATTACATATGTTTCCTCAAATAAACCAAAGTGAGTATATATTTTTGTTTTCTACAATGGTTCAAGAATGACTCTTTACATTTCATCTTTGTCCAGCCTCCTCAAGAACCTTAAAGCATGATTAACCCCATTTTTCCGCTAAGAACCGGCTCCTAGAACTCTTATTTAAGAGTTGACTCTTAATTTTTCTTAGTTAAAAACTAAGAAAAGTTAATAAATGACTCTTAGCCTAAGCTAAGAACTCCAGTTAAAAAACTGAGATTAATGGGTCTTAGCTTCATCTCTCATTAATGATTAAGTTGTTTTCCAAAGATCAAAACTTTACAATAGGGTCTATTGATTTCAGTACTTACTAAACATTTTTACCTGAGAATACGAAGAGCTTCGACTTCAGCTTCAGTAATAGATCTTTTATCAAAGCAGAGATTCTAGTTTGGATTGTAACTCACTTACCACCTCTTGTAACTTGCTATTTATCTGATGTTAGCCTCTGAGACATCTATCTCATGAATATTTTCTCTCAAGCTATTAAGCAACTGCTTCTGACAATCTATGGCTGCTTTCTCTTTCAAACCACTTCAGCTGAGCAGTTTTTTCTTCTTCTAAATTCATTAACTCTGGAGATACAGCTCTTCCATCTCAACTCCTCTACATCTCTCTACCAGTAGCTTCTCATTGTCTTATGCCCTTATCCCAATTTTACCACTTGTTAACGCTACAGCCGTTTGTGCTTTTGTAACAGGTCTAGTCTATACGGCTGAAACCTCTTGATCCTAACAGGACTTTTAACAAGTCAGGCTCTTAGAGTATCTGATAAAGCAATCACCATTACACACAAAATGTTAAAACTTTATCACACCTCTTCCATGAGTTCTTGATGGAAATCACACTCCAATTGAGCTTACCAGTTTACCAAATCAAGCCAGCTAAAGCTACTGCTGGTACAATCCTGTGCTTTGGATTTCTGTAGGCAAGAAACATAACATATTTCACCACAAACACAAACATTTCGGTTCGGTTCAAAATCCC
The DNA here is from genome assembly GCA_905132885.1 of Moricandia moricandioides. Taxonomy (NCBI): domain Eukaryota; kingdom Viridiplantae; phylum Streptophyta; class Magnoliopsida; order Brassicales; family Brassicaceae; genus Moricandia; species Moricandia moricandioides. Next base: position 13,830 of record CAJHQQ010001528.1, read on the forward strand.
GGCAAGAAAGTATTATTACCTCTCTAATAACATGTTTGAACGAACTAGCCATCCAGCACACTCTCGTCTAGTACACAACTCATCAGCCAGTACTTGGTCTACAACTATCTGAACAACTTAATTGCAAGTACACGTTTATACCAGAGCTGGACAACTAAGGCTTGAGAGGCTTATGCTTAAAAGTTAAGTTATTGTATGCGAGTAAGTTTCTTAAGACAAACCTTTAGTTTCTTTAAAACTGCTACTGCTTCTCTAAAGTTTCTGATCCAAACCGCCACTTAAAACAATGCAATGGATTGCTAGAGCATAAGCTAAACCCTGCCAACGAATCTCATACTAAACCATCCTCCATGGAAACAAAAACAGAGTAGAGTAGAGAATAAACAACTGATATTGAGACAGTAGTAGCTAACAGAACAACCAGTGATTACAACATTCCTCCCACTCTAATCCCCAAACAAAACAATTAGGATCAAATCAATTGCAACACAAAAGAACCACATTATGAGGCAAAGATACTAACTTTGTTTACTTTTCCAGTGAGGAAGAGGAGGGTCGTCTTCAATAAGAGGCAACGACTTGGAATCTCGGCGGTTTGAGAGGTAGCACGAGTAATTGGAGTTGAAAACGATGTAAAGGAGCGAACTTTGAGAAGACCAAGGATGAAGTTGGTGACTTTCTAATAGAAAAAGAGCACATTTCTCGTCTTCAGTTTGGAAGAAGCAACGAAGAGAAGACTGGAAAGAGATGCTGCGGTGATAGTGGCCGGTGACTACAGAATCAATTCCTCTGAATCGCTTGGTTTGTGTTTTTCCGGTATAGCTTTAACCATCTCTCGGTTTAATCGTTTATCATCCAAAGTCCAAACAAACACGTGGAATTTAGCGGTTTATTTTGCTATTGGCAATGGATCAATTTATCATGTATCTTGAATCTTTCACAACTCACTACAAGAAGATTTGGTGCTCTGTTTTATTATCTGTGTAGTTAATTTATCAACTGCAGTTAGTTAATCATCTTTTTTACGTTTTTTATTTACTCTTTTTCTGTAAACAAGCTACAAAAAAATATAAGTAGTTTTGTGTATTTATTACAAAGGATAATCAATAATTAATTACAAATAAATGTCAAAGGAGCATCTCAGCTGTAAGAAAACGTGTATAGTATTTGTAATTGAATCCCAGATTTGAACCCAAAAAACTTAAATAGGTATCCAATTCTAGTATGTAGTATTTCTTTTGTAAGATAGTATTATGGATTATAAATATTATTCAAACTTAATCCGAAAAAATACAAAAAGATATTAATATCCGAACTTGTATCAAAAAACATTCAAAATCTAATAACTAACTCAAAAACTTACTTTTATGTTAAAAAAACATTTACACATAACTGAACCTAAAATGACTTCAAGTCCAAAATGAATTTTATAAAGAGTTTTAAAATATATTTATGAATCTAAATTATTATTAATCAAACCTAACAAATATATTTGACAAAAAAAACAAATATATAACTGGAGGTGTAAGAAGTTGAATCCAAAAGTTACAGAAATGTAAAAAATCTTCGTAGTCTAGTGTAATATGTGTCTTGTTGTGTTGATCATGTCTCCAGTTCAAACCAGCTAAGTGTCTTTTTCGATTTTTTTTGAAAAAAAAAAAACAGAAAATGCAAAAAATCAGTCTAAATCCGTATGCCTAGATCTATAATAAAAGATGATCTTTGTCCATAATAAGTAGACATTAAATTCAATGGCTGCCTTGATCTATGTGCTACCACATCCTATTTTTCACATTAGCCTTCTTCTTTTTTTTCCATCGTGACATATCAAAAGAATAGGTTAATACGTGTATGTATAGGTTATGGGAACAAATGCCACATTTACTTTCCTGTGTGACAGAGACAACAACATATAACCAAATGTCTTTCTCGTTACAGTCCCTCAATATCTTTTTTTTTTATTTCTTTCTTGTAACGCTTTGGAGCTATAATGAGAAAGCCATTGACCTCCCAACGACCTCTCGCTCTCTCTTCAATAAATAATCATCCCATAAGACAAAAGAAACCTTGAGATAACCCACCACCAAATCACAAAGCTCTTTGGTTCCCACAATGTCTTGGATTCACTCTGTTCTTTTCCTGTTTCTGGTTTTCCGGTGGTGCATCACCGTAGAATCATCATCCCCGGTGGTAACTGATGACGGAGCTCCGATGGAGAAGTCAGAAAGAGAAGCTCTTTACTCAACTATTCAAGGGTTTGTTGGTGATTCTTGGAATGGCTCTGATCTTTATCCTGACCCTTGTGGTTGGACTCCTATTCAGGTTTTTTTTGTTTTTATTACACTTGACACTTGTTTGATCCTTTGTTTCATGCTTAAATCATATCTCTGTTTTTGTTACTTGTCTATAGAGTTCTTGAGTTTTGGTAAAGATTCTGAAAAATAATTTGTTGTGTAGTTGTCTGAATAAATTTTATGTTCAAAATGTCTGTCCACTTTGAAATTTCCGTAACCAGTAAGTGAAACTTTAAAGGTTCAATGCATCAAAGTGCATATCTATTTACATATAAGATCTACTTTCTGTTTCTTTAAATGTTTTACAATATGGTTGGCTTCAATTATATATGTGCACATTGATTGGCCCACCACCCAATTCCTGTTATATATTCTTTCAATAATTTGAAACAAATCTTTTTTGGATTTTTCAGGGTGTTTCTTGTGATCTCTATGATGACTTGTGGTATGTCACAGAGCTAGCCCTAGGTCTTGTTCATGAAAACTCGCTTTCTTGCGCTACAAGTTTGACGATAAAGCCACAGCTATTCAAGCTTAAGCACTTGAAATCTCTCTCCTTCGTCAAGTGTTTCACGTCCTCGTTAACACTATCCAATAAAGATTGGGTAAGCTTGGGTAGTTACTTAGAATCACTCGAGTTTAGATCCAATCCCGGTTTGATTGGTGAACTTCCTGAAACATTTGGAAGTCTCACAAACCTAAAGTCTTTAGTGGTTCTTGAAAATGGGTTTAATGGGAAGTTACCGACCAGTCTCTGCAGTTTATCGAGCTTAAAACGTTTGGTTCTAGCGGGAAACTTGTTCACCGGGACAATACCAGATTGTTTCAACGGGTTTAAAGATCTATTGATCTTGGATTTGAGTAGAAACTCTTTCTCAGGGACATTGCCTTCGTCTATTGGAGAGATGGTCTCATTGCTTAAGCTTGACCTAAGCAATAACCATCTAGAAGGGAAGTTACCACAAGGGATTAGTTTTTTGAAGAATCTGATACTGTTGGATGTAAGGAACAACAGAATCTCTGGTGGGTTTTCTCAAAACGTCGAAAAGATTCGATCTTTAACGGATCTGGTTTTATCAGGAAACCCAATGGATACTGATGACATGATGGGGATAAAGTGGGAGAGCATGGGCAACTTGGTAGTTTTGGATCTGTCTAAGATGGGTTTAAGAGGTGACATTCCTTATGGTTTAACCAAGTTGAAAAGACTGAGGTTTCTTGGTCTGAACGACAACGAGTTAACCGGTACAGTCCCATCAAAAGAGTTCGAGACTTTACCTTGTCTTGGTGCTCTGTACATCCACGGAAACAATCTAACGGGAGAGCTTAGATTCTCAGCAAAGTTTTACGAGAAGATGGGGACAAGGTTTAAGGCTTCAAAGAATCCGAATCTTTGTCAGTACGATATGGTGTCAGGATCTAGTAACTACGTGCCTCCACTTGGTCTTAAACCTTGCAAGATGAAGAAAACAGAGGGTGATTTGGTAATTTTACAAACGTTGAGAAACCTTAAGAAAGAGGAGTCAAGTTCATCAATGTCTTTCATGGTTACAAGACATGTGTTGTCAAATGGGTTTATGTGGGATTTGCTTTTGGAGCTTTTTATTATTGTATTATTTATATAAAATATTTTTTTGTTGTATCGATGTGTTGATTGATAGATTTTGATGTTGGTTACATCAGAGAAGAAAATCAAATCCATTTGGATGTAACAACAACAAAAAAATGTAACAAAATGTAGTATATGCTTAAATGTAACAAGAAGTCTAGTTTCTTCTCGCTGTATTTGATATAAATCAAACATATAATATTTGTGGTTAGGGCTGTCGAAAATCGAATATGAAAATCGAACTAAAATCTAAATCGAAATAGCAAAATACTCGAATGAATATTGAATTAGGAGAGATTGGATATTCAAACCTAAACATGTAATATCCAAACATGAATGAATATCTGAAGACAACTGAACATATATAATTAACTATATATTTTTAATTTAATTTTCTCATTTATTCAAAATATTTATATTAATGGTATATATGACTTAAGATCAGATATACAAAATTAGATAAAAAGATTTACTACTTACTTGAAATGTATGTCGAGTTTTTATTTCGTGCATTAACAAAAGTTGCATCCAAAATTTCAAAAAAAAAACAATCAAGTTTGAAGCGGATACGGATGCTTTTTTTATCACCAAGTCAAGATGAATATTATATGATAGTGGCAAGAAATTCTTTGGCTCTTAATCGGGGCATTAACCTATTAATTGTCCTACTGAAAATTAAAAATCAGTTAAGTTAAAGACATATTTTTAAATACAAGAAATTCTAGTAATGAATATTTTTTTCAAATGGTAAATATTTGAATCCGACAAAATAACTGAACTTGAACTAAAAATACTCTAATCCGACTTAAAATGTAAAATACTCGAACGAATATTAAACACTTATATCAAAATATCGAAATCCAAAATATTCAATCCTAATCTGAACGAATGTGAGAACGTCCACCCTTATTTGTGGTTTTTATAACAAAAAAAAAATTGTAATTTTTCAGCTTGTCAAGTAACCACAACACAAGCTCTTCAACCACGAATTAATTGAGAAATAAACCATACATGTCTATGGTACAATTGAGAAATAAACCATACGCCAAGATATCCGAATATATGAGATTTTCCTTTTAACACTCAATAGCACAATTAAAATCATGACATAATCTCAAAATCTATTTTTCAAAATTATCAACTATCTGAATAATTCTACGATAAATTATTTTAGGATGAAGTTCTCTCTCAAATATTTGGTTGTGAATTAAACAAATGGTTGTGACCACAGCTTTAAATATATACATGGAAAGCATTTAAGCATATATATCCAAATATAGCTAACTTTAGTGGCTCAGAAGTCAGAACTCTGTCACTGGTTGCAAACAGACAATACTAACCAAACCAAATAAAGCCTTGTATTGCCTGGAATTTTCTGACTTCTTCGTTGAGAGAATTTAATGACTATTTGTAAAATATTCTAATTAATTATATTTTCTATGAAATTAAAAAAGTAGAAACTGTCAATTAAAGATGAGACAGTTAGGGTTTTTAGTATAGACTTTTACTTATTACTTTTATTTAGGTTTGCAGTAAGCTTTTTACGATCATTTATAGCTCTCTTTTTCTTCTTTCGTAGCCTGCATCATAACTCCATAAGTTATTATTTTTTCATAGGTGGCGGCTTACGTACTTTTTAGTTACTACTATAACCCATAAATGAAAATTAATTGTTTGGTTGATTAAAGTTTTTGAAAGGACTTTACGACATTAAAAAGCTATACAAAGAGTGGCGTTTCAACGGGTACATATGTAAAGTGTAGAAAACACTCATGAATCTTCGTTAAACAACTTAAAAAAAAAATATGGTGCATTTATTAACTAAATTGCATACTTAACACGTTGTACACATAACTCATTTTTATGACTTTGAAACATGGTAATTTATTTTCAATGATTCAGTCAATTTACAAAATTCAGTATATATGTACTGCTATTCCTTAGTTTCAAGTTTCAACATTAAAACTAGGCATGGGCGTTTTGAAAATACTGTAACGACATTCAAACCCTTATACAAAAATATTCAAATAAAACTTAAGAATTTGGTACTTTCGGGTTTGGGTACAGCAAAAATCCGAATTACCATTTGAATATATCTGAAACTAGTTAAATATGTTAATGTTTTTATATGTATTATGGTAATTTAGATATTTTATAGCATTTTAAAGATTTTTGTAATTTGTTTTATTTGTTATTTTGAATATTTTTAGTTATTATAGATAATTGAACTAGTTTTTACTTAGATTTTTGAATAATTTATATATTTTGAATATTTTTTTGTTCAATTTTAAAGTTTTTCAAAAAGTACTTTTTAGACGATTTCAAACATCGGTTATAATTCGATCCGAATGAAGTCATAAATCAGCTAAATGAATCCGACCCAAAAATTAGTAAAACCCGAATGAAACTTATTAGCATAGTCCCAAAAAATCAGAAAAAAATGTATCAACCAGACCGAATCCAACAGGCCCTCGAACACCAATGTCTAATTAAAACAAGACATTTTTTTTTGTTTCTCTTCATCAACAAGAACTTTTTCTATTATGTATTTACTTTACTAGTATTTAATACTCCTTCCGTTTCAAATTATGTGATGTTTTAAAAGGTTTATGTTGTTTCAAAATATAAGATGTTTTGAGATTTTAAAGTATCTTTTGAAATATTAATATTAACTTTAATTTTATTGAAAGATGTTCAACCAATAAATTTTTACAGTCTTTTTTATAGTTGGTTGAATAATTTTAAAATTATATATCTAAAATTATTTTTAGATAAATATAAATTTATTAATCTTTGTGCAATAATTCAAAATATCATCTATTAAAAAATGGATGTAGTACTTATTTGAGCCGAAACAATTTCTTACTTTCAATCAAATCCAAGTAGGTGGATTTCCTTACAACCACACGCATTGGTCCAATATGTGTTATTGGAAACCAGAACTAAAATCAATGATGATAGTTTAATTAATGATTGAGTTGATTACAATCTAAGACACATTTTATCTTTCTTTTACAATAAAAGACACTTTTTACATATGAAGCACTTTTTGGTGGGGCCTAGATATTAATATGACAAATTTACCCTTGTGATAAATGGGATTGTGCCTGTTTAGTTGAAGAATAGGTTGGTTTTCAATTTAGTTACTTTTGTGGCATTTATGTTTCTAAGTTTTTTGGTTACTTTATATTTTATGTTGTTTTTCTTATTCCTTTAATATTTTCATTTATTTTTATTTCAAATCCTAACATATAAAACAAAAATAATTATCAAATTAAATTATGTATAAATAATCAATTTTTAACGTTCATTTCGTAAATATATATACAATGTTATATATATATATATATTATAATTATACAAAAATTATGGATATGGACACTAAAATGTGGATATATATAGACATAGACATCAAAGTGTGGACATGGACACTAAAACATTAACATCCATACTTACACTAAATTAGATCTATAATAGTTAAATATGTTGATATAGAGTTATAGAATATAAGACCAAGCGAAAGTATATATATATATATATATTAATATGTCCACACTTATATACACATATTAGAATCACGAGTACTGGAATATGCTCTTATCTTGTGAGTATTTTTCTTATCTTATATTATGACAACAAAGTCCACATAACCACTCTTATCCGTGAACACACACATGCTACCATGTCACTAATATAAACGAATGGCAAGAACTCAACATTTTCATTTAAGTAAAAAAAGCACAAGGCACACTAATGCAGCAACCAACTGGGAAAACTATATATTCAAGAACTATATGCTAATACAAAGCTACATTAGAGAGTTCCTTGGGCAATGAGCACATCATAAGCAAAAGGAAGCCAAACTAGTGAAACAAAGGCTTTTACCTGCCACTTTTAGCATGCATAGTCTAGGTACAGTCTTTGTATCCCTAAAAAGAACCTTTTACAACTGAATCCTGATCACAACAAACAAACATAGAAAAAAAAGATTCAATTCCAAAGCCAAATAAGGATAATATGTAAAGCATATCAAGAAGCAAAAATGAAAAGTTCACATACGTATCATTGCCAATGAAGTCATCAGTGGAGAGTATTACTATTCAAGACAGCAACTTTAAGATCCCGTAAGAGCTTCAAGCAAAGTGAACATGAACTTCTCTAAGCAGTGCGTTCTTTCCACCATCTGAAACCAATCAAAACAAATTCATAGATGAGTGATCTGAAATAAAAAGATACTAAATTGGTTTGGGTCTGAACAAGATCATAATAACCTGTGCAGGTTCGGGTACGGTGGTGTCACTAGACTCGAGGACAGTGTATGGATCTTTCCTTGAGAACCATTTCGTCTCTTTCAATTTCTGACACCTAACCACTGAAATGATAAGAACACAAAAGTGATTTTTTTAGAATTGAATCAGGGAAATAATTGAATCTGAGAAAATGCATTGATCATGCCTTGAATACCTAACATTGTGGACATGAATTGGATTGAATTGGCCTGTCGAGTCAGCACAGAACTTACCATTTGGCTTCAATGACCGCAGAGGAGTTCAGATAGTTTGACGGAGGTACGGTCAATGATTTTAGAAACGTTAATTTTTGTTTCGAAGAGATTTGGCTGATTCCATGGCTGGGAGATGGAACCAGAGGTAAGAAAAGCTTGGTTATGAAGAGAGGACTCGGGAGAACATATCTGGACGGCGGCAACTCTGTTACCATCGACGTCAATAGATTAGTCGTCTCTGAGTAAAATCAAGAGAAAAGAGAGTCATCGGATTTCAGATTGATTAGGGTTTTTAATCTTCATCTCTCCTAAGATGAAAGTTGGGAAACTAGAATTTTTATGTTGGACTACGGTTTGTGATTTGGTAAAACAAAAAAATTAATATGAGATACTTGTTGTTTTGTTTTGTTCGACCATGATTGAGAAGTGATTTGATTTTTCTTTGGTTAGAGGGCATGGAGGTCTTTCACATACAAAAAAGTGTGTCACAAGTGGATTGTGTCTTTAGATATAATTGAAAAGTCATAAAGTGCCTTTTAAGTGTAAAAAATTCTTAATAATTCTTACAAGATACAACGAGCCGTACGAGTAAATAGTAAAGTTAGTAATGAATTTCGTTTCTTTTCACAAACTTTTACCTCATCCTCTGGCTCCCTGGCGACGAGTTTAATATGCTGAGATGTTCATGACCTCTTTGCTTTTGTATTCTACATACTACAATGAAGTTATGTGCATAGTATTATTATTATTATTAATTTACTTACTGAACTCCGTACATGATTTGAAACAATGAATCGTGTTGATTTGATTGATTTTGTTTGTTGAAGACAGGAAATGCTTTTTTTTGTTTAGTGTCATATCCTTTTTTTTTGGAAAGAAAAGCGTCATATCCTTAAAACATGTTTACTGATTTGTGACTAGCTCAAGTCACATAGCAGCATACAAAAGTCCAAATGACTAATGATGATATCTATTATCATATTATCTTTATTAAGTGATTATGATATTCTTTTTCACAAAACAAAGAAATATGATGGCAAGAGATGATGCAAAATTGTTTTTAAAAACTATTTTTATTAACTTTTTAAATTAAAAGGGTGTCAATCGTGTATTTTTCTATAATTTTGGAATTTGACTCATCAACAAACATGAGATGACACGCTTTCTCAAATGTTAGTCCTACCCAAACTTAAATCGTTTGATCATTATCTTTCGTAGCTTGGCAATAGACTATCTATTAGATTTGGAACGAACGCAATGTAAGGCTTCACTCCAACACCTTTCGCTCGATTAGACACAATCGTCAACTGAAAAATAAAATGACCTTTAGAACATCAAACGCCTCCCTCTCATCTAAGATGATGCAACTATAGAGATTCAGAATGCATGACTCTTCAACCTTCTACCACCATCCAATTGCCGATAAAAGTCAACTACTGGGTCTTTACTCAAGCCAACTGGGCCAAATTAAGAAAATGGATTCAACTAAATTCTATCAACTATGGGAACATGTATGGGCAATGCCCACTAACTATAGCCTAGTGGCTCGAAACTCTGTTCAGTCTTTTTGCATTACATATGAAAGTCAAATTTCTAAAAAGGTTGTTAACTGCACACTGAAAAGTGTCATAGATATATTTTACTAAGTAAAAGAGTTAATATGTGAAGTTTTTTTTTACGTTTTTAGAAGTTTCATTAAATATATTTTAAATAAGTAGTACTATATTTTTAGAATTTTCATTAAATATGTGTTAGAATAAGTACATGATCTATACATAAAAGGATTAACTATGTGTATTTTAAATAAGTAGTACTATATTTTTAGAATTTTCATTAAATATGTGTTAGAATAAGTACATGATCTATACATAAAAGGATTAACCATTGTGTTGGATATGAAGATATGGGAACCAGGTTATAGCTGATGAGCTCAATAAGCTGTATGAATGTTCTGGAGAGAAGGATTTGGATCAATAAATAATATGTTTTTATTGGTGTAAATCTAGGTGAGAACATTAATTCGAAAAGAATTCTAAGCTGTGTTGGATCAAAACAATATTCTTATCTCTCCAGCAGCTCCATCTGCACAATACAAGATAGGTGAAAATAAAAATGATACACTAGCAATGTATGCTAAAGACATGATGCTTGTATAAATGCTTCTAAGTTTAAACTCTCTTTAATCGGTTTCTCATTACAAAAAGCATACTTTGTACCATACGAGATTGTTAATGTCGCAGGGGACGTCCTGCTATTGTATTGCCATGTGGACTAGTCGAAGGAGGTCCCTCGGTCTACCCGTTGGTCTTCAAATGAGCAGAGCAGCCTTTAATGAGGTTTGTTGTGTAGAACTAGCTCGTTGCTTATTCTCAAGATTAAGAACAAGTTTTTAGTAATTAATTGAGTTTTCGTTATTGGTTCACGAGAGATAGTTATTCATATATTTGAGAAGACATGCAAGCTTTTGTTCCTCCAGTTTTACCAAATGTAGCCTAAGACATGAAAGCATGGAGGCTCTTCTTTGTGCGTTTAATTTTTTTTTTTTTTTTTGATACCGTGGGGCGTCCCAGGCGGTAAGCCCAGACTAATCCCCACGAGGCCTTCCATCCGGGCACGCACGGTTATAGACGGGAAGGTGACCAAGGCGACTCGAACCCAGGGCGGGCACTCCAGCTGGAGTTCCATTACCATTAGACCAAGAGCACTTGGTTTTGTGCGTTTAATTTTCATGCTTTATTTGAGTAAAGCGAATTTATTTGTAATTATTCTTCTCTATTTAGATATTTACAATATAAATGTGGATGCTTGGTTGGTATATTATATCATCTTATTATATTTTATGTTCTTTATGGTGCATTCATGCAATTGATTGTTTTTATTAGTCTTGTGAATAATATGGTTGTTTCTTTATTAACACATTTTCTAGAATATTTCAGATGAAATCATGCGCTAACCTACAATTATGCAAACATATTATAATCTTGTAATAGTGGTCCACGCGAATGTATGTCTACAGTAGAAGATCAGAAATCCAACGGCTCAGAATCACGCGTCTGCAAAAAAAATTCGCCACCTGGCACAAGCAAATATTTGTTTTTGGTAACTATGAATTATGCAAATGAATTTCATTGGACGTTCTGCTTAGTTGTTATAACAGAAAAAAATAGGTGCCTAATAAAGAATTTAAATATTAGCTGCCCTAGATAATTACTAATATATATGATAAATTAATTATTAAATTAATTGTTTGGTGACCCTAAATAGCGGAATTAATTTCTTAACTTCTTTCTTTTGTAACAATTAATTTGTGTCATCTATATGTGCAGCAGCTGTGCTGAACTTAATAGTTATATTCTTTTCATAGGCCTTTTCTAGATCCCTCATGAAAAAAAGCTTGTATAAAATAAACTAGGATAGAATTAATGTTCTTTCAGAACCGAAGACGCAAAAGATCATTTACAAAATAATGTCTGTATTTTTTTTTAAACTTATACATGCAAAACGCATAATATAATTTCATGTCATATGGTATAGTAATGTTTAATAATTTTTGACAGACAACTTGAGGTAATCACGAAGACCATCCTCCCACGTAAAGTCCAACTAACAATATAATTTTTTTTATTCGTTGACCTTATAAACACTATAAATATTATAAAACTCCATTGCTTGCGGGTCACTTCTCAATTTTCTTTGCTTTTCTTGTTTGACCGCGATTTACACATACACAAATGTGCTTACCGACATATATGACATACTAAAATATAATGAACATAATTACATGAATATAAATACATATGCATATATATATATATATACAACTCAAATACTAAACCTTCTAATAATCCAAACTCTGTAGAACCCTAGGAAGTTGCTAAACCAGTGTCTCCTCCTGCGCCTTCTTTCTCCCAACACTATATGAATCTTTCTTACAAAACCATGTTTGTAAGTGTTTATTTCGTCATGATCCTCTTGGTCTTTAGTTCATGCAACGCCGCGGCAAGGATGGGAACAATTAAGGTTTCTGAAATTGAAATAGCTCAAACAAGATCAAGATCACCAAGACATGAGTTCACGGAGGGTTTTAGATTCAAAGGTCGGGTGTTTCACTTGTTGTCCAAACGGGTGCTTGTACCACCTTCGGGACCTTCCAAAAGGCACAATTCTGTGGTGAATGATCTCAAACACTAGTTGGTATTTTTTTTTAATGTTTAGTTGGTTTTTGACAATCATACTATATATTTAGAAGATTCTTCAAATTGTTTTTGACGGGTTTGATCCTTTTAGTATATGTTTTTGGTCCTTTTCTTATTTGATTTCACATTTGTAATATCTCGTTGGAAAAAGTATACATCTCTTGTTTTTTTTTCCACCATTGTATGTATATCTCATTCTCTCATATCATAACTTCCTTGGAAACTAATTGGAGTATTAAATTGGATAGACCAATCTAACTTATGGGTTATAGCTGTCAATTGATAAATATTTTTGATTATATACTTACTTATTAAGTTAACTCTTAGCCATCAAACTCACGGATTAGTCTTATATTTGAAAAAGAAAAATATTTTAGGATAGTACTAAAAAAGTTTTTTATCACAAAATAACCAAAAATGATCAAAATAAATTTTATTAAAAGGTATAAATATACACTTATATCTTTGAGTTAACTAATCTAGATTTAGGATTTAGAGTTATGAGATAGATTTTTAGAGGTGATGTTTAAAATTTTAAAAATTAAAATTAAAAAGATTATTTCGGTAATTTTTAAAGTTATTTTGTGACAAAAACTTAAAAAAGCTATTTGAGAGAATTGTTCTTTGAAAAATATGTTATCATAAAAAAAACATTAATGTCGATGAATAACTAAAAAAGAATGTCTTTTGTATGAAGTGTTTATAGTTTTGAACTCTTAAGCTCAAGAAGAGCATGAAAAAACTAATTCCGAAACCTTATTTGTTTAGTATGACAAGATATGGTGATGCTAATAAATAGCCTACTCTAACGCTATTAATCAAGCAAGGCCTAATTCTGAATTAGTTATCTACATACTGAAGGATTCAAGGTTCAGGTTCCTTTATCTAAAGGCAAAGAACATGAACAACAACAAAAGGTATAGCTATCCCTTTTTCATGTTCGTATATTATCATCCAACTTGTGAGAAGGTGCGTAGTACTTTCATTCTGTATTGTTTGCTTATGTGAGAATGGTTGTAGACACTAGGAACTTCGTATAGACCGGTTAAGCTAAAAATTAAAGAACACCAGTCACCAAGATTAACTACGAGTTTGGGATTCGTAGGCAGTAGGGGTGGGCACGGATCGAATATCCCCGTAATTTTTAGTATTTGTGATTTGCTTCGTATCTTACGGATATCTGATTTTCCGATTTGCTTTCCTTCAGAGAAATACGGATATCCGGCTTTTCGGATATCCGATTTTTTTTGGATATTTGCGAATATTTACGGATATTTACGGATATCCCATCTACGTTGTTTAATACAAAAAATCTAGAAAAACTATACAAATTTGTTTTCCAAAAAATATTTTTACATAATATAAAATGAAAAATAAGAATTAATAAAACTATATTTTCTAGAATTTTTGTTAAAATAATCAAATTTTCTTATAAATATACAAAATTTTGAAAAAATATCAGTTTTATAAAGATTGTATAAGTAAATTTTAAATAAAATTAATAAAATGATATGTTAAAATAATAATTTGATAAAATTATACATATAAAAATCTATATTTATTTGTAGATATACATCTATTTGTATAATGTCAGATCGGATCGGATATCCGGCTCTAAATATTTTAGTATTTGTGGTTTGCTTCGTTTTTAACGGATATTAACTTTTAGTATTTGTTTTGCTTCAACGACTTATGGATATCCGGATTTTACGGATCGAATAGAAACGAATAACGAATCGAATCAAATTTAACGGATAAAATGCTCAGCCCTAGAAGGCAGGGCCGGTTTTGAGCCCATACGTGAGAAACATCCATATGGGGCCTACATTCTATTTTTTTTTAGTTTTTAAAGTCCAATTTTTCTTTGGTTATTAGTAGAAAATGTAAATAGGATTCCAAAAAATATTTCAAACCTATAACAGAATAAAATGTTGAATAATTTTTATTATTTATATAAAGAAAAATAAAGAGTTAAATTTGACATATATTTGTTCTAAGGGTAATTGCAAATTTTATTTATTATTTAGAGTCTATATATTTAATTTCGTATAAGATCCGAAATATCCAGAATACTAGATCAGCAATATGTAATATCTTGGCTTTGAACATTGTCCTCTGTTTCAAGTTAATGAAATTGTTGCAAGACCGGCACTGTCCTTAGGTCTAATCATGGGAAAAATCTCTCCGGAAATACACTATAACTTCATGACGAAACAACTTTCTCCTTTTCAAGAATCGCTTTCACGTTCTCTCACTTTGTCTCTGAAACAAATCTCTTCTAACTCACTCAGTTACACGTTAAAAGCAAACCCTGAAGCAAGAGCATGAACTGAAGCACCTGTAAATAAAATCTCTCTTCTTTTCTGCTTTAGTTATTTTTAAATATTTACTCTAAAGTTTTCCCAATCATCCAATTAACTTTTGGTAAACAAGTTTATAGTTTTTTAAGTTATAAAATTATATTACAAAGAAAAAATGTTTGATTAGGATAATTCAACATTGTCAGTCAAATGCCAAAAGAAACATGAATTTCATAAAAACATTGCTACAAAGTAACATTTTCCCATATTTCATATCCCATCACTAAACCAAAAACCCCAAAATCAAAAACACATTCTTAAATTCCATGGCACATATTACCTTCCTTAACCATACTAATTTGTAATTTTTTTTCTTCCACTTAAACCCTTAGAAAGTAGACACTAAGTTCCGGCCCACCACTTGACCCATCAGGACTCATCATGTAAAAGGCCTCCGAATCTCTCGACCCAATAACCCGCTCGAACCGGGCTCTCATATACATGAGCTCACCTTTCTCGGACCCCACCGCTTCATTCCCTTCTCCCACCGCCGCCGCCGGTAAAACTCCAGCACCCATAGTTATAGGCCCCACCGCCTTCAACACTCTCCACTCCGCCTCTCCACACTCTATCCTCGCCGCGTAGCCGCATTTTCTGCCGTTACAGTACGTTCGCCACGTGGACTCCTCCAAAAGCTTCTTAGAACCCGTCTTAAACGCCGCCGTTTCGAGAGCGATCCTCACCAGCCCCGAAGCCATTTCCTTGACGAGAATGCTCGTCGGAGTCGGTAGCTGGATCAGAACCGCGGGTAAGCGGGTCGGGTCATCCTGTACGGCGAAATACACGTGTCCACGACGGTTTCCGAATAATGTACCAATGACCCGGAAACCCAGACCCGAGTTAGAGAACCCGAGCGCGTAACGGATCTTCTCGATAGTCTTTTTCTTTTTCATTATCTGTCGAGTATCGAAATGATCCGGGCGGGTCGGGTCAGAGGAGAAGTTAAAACGGGTCAAGATCTTTTCTTCGTTGTTGTTGTGGTGGTGGTCGTCTTCTTCGTCATCTTCGTCTTGTTCTTGAACCTTCTTCTTCTTCCAACTGAAGTAACGTTTAGAGAGAGAGAATGAAGAGTCAAGGGAAGTGCTGGATAAGATTGACTTCATCTTGTTCGATGCAACTACAAAAAAAGAGAGAGAGAGCTTATTAATGGAACTGAGACTTAAAATTGAACTCTTGTCTTGTCTTATAATGGTCTTTAATGGAGTTCTTAATGCTTGTGGGGACTGATTTTATTTAACCAGTTTAGTTTTTAAATTATACTAGTATTATTTCAAAAAGTTATATATGACTTTTGCGTACGGATTAGGTTTCTGTCATTTATACTGTTTATGTTTTTTTTATATCGACTACTTTCAGTTATGATTTTTAATTAAAATACTTCACGTTTTTTATAATTTTATATATCGTAATTTTAGTCTAATTCACCTATGATTTCTAAATTCTAACATCGATAAATAAAATGTTTGTTTAAACTTTGACGTGTTAGAGAATGTAAAGATATGGCCCTTCACTAGTTTAAGTAATGAAAACAAAGTTAATTCGTCAGGTCTTCTTGGACTTTACTAATTTTTAGATTATCACAAATCATACTATTAGAAGTATTGATCGGCAAACCTATGTAAACTAATCAGATTATTTATGTGAAATTTGAAAAATGGATTGTGGTTTTATTTGAAAAATGGACCCGCACTTAAAAAGCCTGAGCATTTGTTTTTTTGATTATTTTTATAAATTTTGCATAAGTTATATGTTCGATTATATAGAATATTAAACGAAATCTAAATTTTATAAAGTATTAGAAAATGACTATTAGTTAAATATTGAAGTTGTCACTCAAATGTTATATATGATTACTAAATAACCGAAACAATGTTTATATTTACCATAATTGTTAAAGTTAATTAATTATATTTTCTATAATATTTTGTAAATATATAAAATGGACTATCGTTTCAAAATTGTGAAAATGTCCAAAAATATATTTGTTATAAATTTACTAAATTATAGTACATTTTAAAGTAACAATAGAACTAATTTAGAATGTTTATTATTAATAATTTATATCAACCGTATGAAAAAATTGAATTTGAAGAATATTCTGATTTTAAATTGAAACGATATCATGGTAACAATATACCCAAGTTTCTATATTTTCGTAAGGTATTAGATATTAGGTATATTTTTTTTATTTAAATTTTTGGTATAACTAAATTAACTAAATTAAAAGTATGAGTAAATGATTCATTACTGGGCATATAATAAAATAGACAGATTACCCACTAAACTCACTAGTAATTGTTTAGAGTTTAATATGTACTATTTTTATTAATTTATTTTAATGTTTTCCAAGACTTAATGAGTAATCAAGTTTAGGTATATAATAATGATTTTGAAAAGTTTAAGTTTTTCATTAAAGGTATAATTTGGGAATGATCGTCTTTAAGTGATATTAGCCTTTGATCCGCGCGGATGTTATTTTTGTGAATGTCTAATATTTTAAGTAATTTGTTTGATATAATTGTATATATGACTTGAACTTAATATTCAATATCCGTTACCCGATTCGGGATCTTATCATCTTCGAAAAACGGATATTCATGGATCATGATAATAATTTTACGGATTCGATTGATCCAATTATAAATTCGGATAGCAAAATTTTAAGTCTGGATATTCAGATCCTAATATTAAATATTTAAAATTTAATTATAGTTATCTATTTATATTATATATTTTTTTATATAAAATAACTAAAATTTTAATTTTATTAATTTTCAATGATTCTTAAGCTTTTTAAATAATAATTTTAAATAGACTAAATAGATGGTTAATAGTTAGTTTTAAATTTATTTTAAATTAAAAAAACAGGTTCGGATGTCTGCGTGTATTTGGATTTTAGTATGACTATTCTAACCCCAAATATCCGAATCCGGATAACAATTTTACGAATCCGACAAATGCATATCCGAATCCGTATATCCTAGAATATCCTAGATATTTGATCCGTCCTAGACCTAATTGTATATATGTATTATATGGTGATTAATTTTTTTTAATTTATAAATTACATTAGTTATTCTTATTAGATATATATCTTACAAATGATAATACATTGTATGTATTTGTTTGTATATATAACCATTTATAATAAATATTAGTATATATTTTAGTCATTAAATTTTTATAGAAAGTTACATGATTTTGTTATTGTAAATGAAAAAGTTCATATTATAATAAAAAATTATTAACATTATTATTTTTTTGTAGTTCAAATATAGTTGGTAACTTATATGAATATGAATAAAAAATAAAACTAATTTAATGCTATATATATGTATAATTTTGTTTTTATTATAAATTTTTGAATAATACATATTCATTTTTTATGAAGTATTCAATTCTAATGATAAAGATTGTTAATGGGTTTAACCCAAATTTATTTTTTTCTTATTAAGAATTATTGTTTGGATGCAGAGATAATATCAGTGACATTCAATGATAATTATTTAGAAAATGTTAGGGTTAAATACTAAATGTACTTCAGTTTTAATAGTTTAGATTGATATAACTCTTTATTTTAAAATAAAATATTAAAAGTATTAAGTTTTAGCTTTATATAATTTAGGATAGAAATAATATTTCTCTATATTTTTCCTACAAATAGAAAACTTCTATTATAAAGACATATATTTAAGTATATCTATTTCTATATAAAAAATTCTCTGATGTTAAAAAAACATTTTCTAATTTTTTGGTGTTTAGATGAAAATATAAAAATGAAAATAGAGGTGTTTGGAGAAAGTTTTGTTAGTTAAAAAAGAAAGATGGATGTGACAGAAGAAACAAAAAGAAAGAAAAAGGAAGAGGTGAGACAAGAGAGGAGGGTAAGCAGCAACCACCTAACCGTAGATTAAGGGACTGTCTTCATTGGGACTCATGACTAAGACATGTCAGACCTCAAATCCAAAATTTACATACATTAGACAAGTCATACTGTCAATAGTTAAAGATTTGGTTACATATATTTGATCTAAGGGGACAGGAAGGTGTGCGATTGATCTCAATCAATATCTCATCTATAGCGGGGTCTGTAGAGTTGACAATTTTCTTCATCATTTCTTTCACTCTAACACATAGTATTATTTTATTAAACCTTACCATAAACGTAATGTTAATTTCTTGTTCGTAAATTAAAACGCAACGTTTCTTGTTTTAGTATATATTTTAGGTCTCCATAGAATATCTTACATCTATACAATATTCTAAAAATTGATAGGTGGTGGTTTGGTATTTTATATAGAATTATTGTTTAATTGGGCATTTCGGCCGATGTTTTGAATTTTTATACTGATTTTTTCAGAAAATCGGTTTGAAAAAATTGTTTTGCTCATGTTCGATTTACCGATTAGGTGTGGGCCTAGGCGCCGCCTAAATTAATTTTAGGACAATGTATCTATATATTAAAATAGTGTTTAAAGCAAAACTATAATGTGATTGTGTACTACTCGTCTATACTAAGTTTGTAAATTTAATTTAGGTATGATATACCGACAAAAAATGTTATTCATCACAAATAACTTATTTTATAATCATTACATCGTTCGTGAAAAGAAGAAAGTTGAAATGAGTTTACAGAGAATTCCTAACAAATTATCCGATTGCAAACCATAAGGTCATGGCTATCTTGTGTCTCTTTCCCATTTTCTCCTAATAGAAGTTATGCGATTTCGGACCAATTTATCAAGGAAAATAACAAGTGTTGCTGGTAATTTTGAAAGTTCCCCAACTCGTCTCGTGTTCCTTTCATGCCACATATACACTATCGCCTAAAAACCAAAACTTGCAATATCTGATTCCACTGGTTATATATCTCTCTCCCAAGAATGTTTTGAAATATTTTGCACCACACTCCCTTTGGATACAAACATGTAAAGAAAAAAATGGTCCTTTGTATCCATAAAATCATTACATAGCCATCATTTAGTATCAGCTTCTGCTTTCCACATAAGAAGACGATTACTCGTAGAAAGTATGTTATGGACAACAATCCATACCAGTGTCACAAGTTAGGATTCTTTTTGGAAACCAACCATCTTCAAACTAGGGTGATACAATTTTCGTTAGGTCCTAGGAGTGTCTTGTACTAAAACCTACCTTATATTCACCATTTTCAACCATGGAGCCATTTTATTCTTTCATTAAGAGACACCTCTATTTCTCAGACCAAGAATCACTTTTTCAATTTGAACTAGAGATTCCACTCTATGCATGCGGCCTTTATAGGCATTAACTGCCTTCTCCTAGCCAAATTAATTGGAATACCAAGATCAATACATCCTCTTTCTCATGTTACATCCAAGAGCCCATTCATGATATACCACTCATCGAATCAGAAGGAAGTGTTAAAGCCACTATGAATTTTGACCTTAGTAAACAGAGAAACATGATGTTGAAACTTATGTAGTTTTTTCCACATCCATGTTCCCAAAGTACTTGTCTCACTGACACTCTAGAAAGAGTCTTTTCTAATTAAATATCGATGAATCCATTGAACCCACAACGGTGAGCGAGCTGTGAAATTCTCAATATCAACTTTAAGAAACAAATTTATTAACTTCTACCAACGATCTTATCAATCATACTAATGATTTATTTACGTATCTTCATAAATAAGGCTACACAATATATGAGCATTTACTCTGTTGTAATACCCTAGTCTATAGCTGTGTATATAAGACACTCGTGT
Source organism: Moricandia moricandioides (assembly GCA_905132885.1). NCBI lineage: Eukaryota > Viridiplantae > Streptophyta > Magnoliopsida > Brassicales > Brassicaceae > Moricandia > Moricandia moricandioides. The sequence continues at coordinate 34,539 of CAJHQQ010001528.1, forward strand.
ACTTAGAATAATATATAACACATTCTTTACAACCTTACATGGTATCAGCAGCTTTTGCGATCCCAAAACACTAAAAATTCCTTTCTCTTCTTCACGATGAGTTCCTCTGCAAACACATCTCCTACGGTTGTGACAGAAACTATCAACGTGAATACCCAAACTCTTCTTACCGTTAACATGACCAACGTGTCTAAGCTCACTGCTAGCAATTATCTCATGTGGAGCCTTCAGATCCATGCTCTCCTTGACGGCTACGATCTTGCTGGTTACATTGATGGCACCACCGTGTCTCCACCTGCTACAATCACCACCGACGAACAAGTTTCTATCAATCCAGCGTTTACTCTTTGGAAACGCCAAGACAAACTCATATACAGTGCCCTTATTGGTGCTATCTCTGCTCCTCTTCAACCTCTGGTCTCTCGAGCCGCCACTTCCTTTAAAGCCTGGACAACACTCGCTTCCACCTACGCCAAACCAAGCAGAGGGCACATCAAACAACTGAAGACTCAACTTAAAAACTGGAAAAAGGAGAGCAAAACCATTGATGTGTACCTCCAAGGGATTACCACTCGACTTGATCAACTCGCCATACTAGGTAAGGCTGTAGATCATGAAGATCAAATTGATCTCATTCTTGAAGGACTTCCTGAAGACTACAAATCGGTCATAGATCAAGTCGAAGGTCGGGATGTTCCACCCTCCATCACTGAGCTCCATGAACGACTCCTTAATCATGAAGCAAAACTCCTTATGGCAGGAGATATCACTCTTCCTCATCCTCCAGTCACTGTCAATGTGGCTCAGAACCGCAACAACAATTCCAACAACTACCGGCATCCATCTAAACAGAGGAACAACACCAATAACACCACCCAGTGGCCATCACAAACATATCAACCGCACTGGAACTCCTCTTCGTCAGGTCCACGCCTGGAATCAAGAGGACCAAGACCCTACCTTGGCCGCTGTCAAATCTGTGGCACCCATGGACACAGTGCCAAGCGGTGTCCTCAACTACAGACCTATCAAGCAACGTCTCAGCACCAATCAACCCCCTTTACTCAGTGGAACCCACGGGCTAACTACACGGCTGCTGCACCCCACAACCCCTCTAGCTGGCTCATGGATAGTGGTGCTACTCACCACATTACTTCGGATCTTTCCAACCTCGCTTTGCACCAGCCATATCAGGGTCACAATGATGTGATGATTGCTGATGGTTCCACCGTGCCTATACAACAAACGGGTTTCTCCACTCTTTCAACTCCTATTCGTCCTATAGCTTTGCACAATGTTCTATATGTTCCTCACATAAACAAAAATCTCATATCAGTGTATCGACTATGCAACTCTAATGCTGTATCTGTGGAATTTTTCCCATCTTCTTTTCAGGTGAAGGATCTGAAAACGGGGGTCCAGTTGCTGTGCGGCAGAGCTAGAGATGAATTATATGAGTGGCCTCTGAAATTGCCCCAAGCAAACGTGACTTCACCTTCTCCAAGTTCAAAGGCAACTCTCAGTTCTTGGCACTCAAGATTGGGTCATCCTTCTTCCTTTATCTTAAACAATATTGTTTCCAACTTCACTCTTCCAGTTTCTTTACCTTCTCAAAAACATTTTTCTTGCACTGATTGCCTCATCAATAAAAGTCATAAACTTCCTTTCTCTCAGTCTACCATTACCTCCACAAAACCCTTTCAATATCTATTCTCTGATGTATGGACCTCTCCTATCTTATCCTCTGATAACTACAAATACTATCTAGTAGTTATTGATCATTTCACAAGATACTCATGGCTGTTTCCTCTTAAGCAAAAATCTCAAGTCAAAGACACCATTATTGCCTTCAAAAACCTTGTTGAAAACTTCTTCCAGACAAAAATACGTACCTTCTACTCTGATAACGGGGGTGAGTTTGTGGCCTTACGATCATATTTTCAGGCTCACGGCATCTCTCACTATACATCTCCACCTCACACCCCTGAACACAATGGCATATCAGAACGAAAACACCGCCATGTGGTCGAAACTGGACTGAGTCTTCTCTCCAAAGCTTCTGTTCCGAAGCAACATTGGCCATTTGCTTTTGCTGTTGCGATTTATCTCATTAATCGGATGCCCACACAGAATCTTGATATGCAATCTCCATACCAGAAGCTCTTCGGCAAGTCTCCTAACTATAACAAGCTGCGAATATTCGGATGTGCTTGTTATCCATGGTTGAAGCCGTACACTCACCATAAACTTGACGATCGGTCCACGCAATGTGTCTTCTTCGGGTACTCGGCGACTCAGAGTGCGTTTCTATGCTTTGATCCTCGCAATCACAGGATGTACATCTCTCGCCATGTCCGTTTTGATGAGAGCTCCTTCCCATTTGCTACCCAACAACATCAATCTTCATCATCAGGAGTTCAGACTGATCTTCAGACATCTGTATGGCCACCAGTGTCTTCGATTCTCTCTTTCCTTCCGCAACGACCCCCATCGGATCCTCACCTCCACACAGCACAAACAAGTGCCCCGTTCACCATGCCTCCGACACCTCAGGTATCGTCTTCTCCCACTCTCTCCACTTCTGTTTCTCCCTCTTCTGAGCCCACTGCTCCAACTGAAAATGGGCCGCAACCCACGGCCCAGCCAACTGCCAATACTCCCACTCAAATAAGCCCACATCCATCATTATCTCCCTCACCAACTACGGCTCACATCTCTCCAACGAATTCTTCATCCCATACAAACCCACATCCAATCCCCACCGACCAATCCTCTCCCACAAATTCCAAAACCACTTCTCAAAGCTCTGCCTCGATTTCCCCCGTTTCTTCCCCATCTCAACCTCTGAATCCACCACCCATTCAAAACAATCACCCTATGTCCACACGGGCTAAAGCTGGAATAACCAAACCCAACCATAAATACCTCTATGCTCTCCAGCTTCACAAACCATCTGAACCTCGCACGATCAAGCAAGCTCTTGCTGATGACAAGTGGCGACAAGCGGCTACAACAGAATTCAACGCCCAGGTTCGCAACCACACTTGGGATCTCGTCCCACCGCCACCGTCCCACCATACCATTGTTGGCTGTCGATGGATCTTCACCACAAAATACAATCCTGATGGCACGGTTCGTCGACCCAAAGGTCGACTCGTAGCTAAAGGCTACAATCAGCGCCCTGGTCTGGATTATGATGAAACCTTCAGCCCCGTCATCAAATCAACAACCATCCGGATTGTTCTCAGTGTTGCGGTGAATCACAACTGGCCAATTCGTCAATTAGACGTCAATAACGCTTTTCTACAAGGCACCTTGACAGATGAAGTCTACATGTCTCAGCCGCCTGGTTTTGTTGATGTTGATCATCCTCACCATGTCTGTCGCCTCCGCAAGGCTATATATGGCCTTAAACAGGCCCCACGAGCCTGGTATGTTGAGCTTCAGACTTATCTTCTTGGCACTGGTTTCACTAACTCTGTTTCAGATACCTCTCTCTTTATACTCAAGCGCGGCAAGTCAGTTGTCTATATCCTCATCTATGTTGATGATATTCTTGTCACTGGCAATGATCACATTCTCATTCAACACACCCTTAACTCTTTTGCAAACCGCTTCTCTGTGAAGGATCATGAAGAGATACATTACTTCTTAGGTATTGAAGCTAAACGAAGTCAAACAGGACTTCATCTCAGCCAGAGACGATATATCTTAGATCTCCTTGAACGCACAAATATGACTGGAGCTAAGCCAGTCTCCACACCTATCGCCACGACCCTAAAACTCTCCTTACGCTCTGGCAGCACTCTCTCGGATCCCACAGAATACCGCCGGATTGTAGGGAGTCTTCAGTACCTTGCATTTACTCGCCCTGATCTCTCCTTCACCGTCAATCGCCTCTCACAATTCATGCATGCGCCAACTGTGCATGCGCCAACTACTGATCATTGGTCAGCAGTGAAACGCACTCTCCGTTACTTGGCAGGCACGACTGATTATGGGATCTTCTTAAGGCGTGCCAATTCTCAGATACTCCATGCGTTCTCTGACGCTGATTGGGCAGGTGATGCAGATGACTATATTTCCACAAGTGGCTATGTTGTCTATCTTGGTCAACATCTTGTATCCTGGTCATCCAAGAAACAGAAAGCCATAGCTCGATCGTCAACAGAGGCTGAATACAGGTCAGTAGCAAATACTTCTTCTGAGCTCAAATGGATCTCCTCTCTCCTGCATGAACTTGGAATACCTCTCTCTCATACACCTACTATCTACTGTGACAATGTTGGAGCAACCTATCTCTGTGCCAATCCTGTGTTCCACTCTCGCATGAAGCATGTCGCCCTCGACTATCATTTCATTCGCAACCAAGTTCAGTCTGGTACATTGCGAGTTGTACATGTATCTACCCGTGACCAGCTTGCTGACGCTATGACTAAACCTCTACCTCGACCGGTTTTCACAACATTTCGTAGCAAGATTGGAGTGGCAAGAACTACACAATATATGAGCATTTACTCTGTTGTAATACCCTAGTCTATAGCTGTGTATATAAAACACTCGTGTACTTAGAATAATATATAACACATTCTTTACAACCTTACACTTAATCACCATTTATTTATTTATTTTGTCAACAAGTAACCATTTATTTGAATCCAGAAAAAGACGAACTCGATACACTGCTGGATCCATATTATTAATTTTTCCGATAGGTTAATTTTCTTTTTCTTTTTAGAATGCAGTGACTTAATTGCTTAAACGTCTGATTTTTTGGGGTATAGGTTAAATTGATCACCAAATGTTTGATTTCTTTATAGAAGAAAACTGTATAATTATCCAAATTTACATCAGAAGGAGAAATTTTATAATAATAAGAAAATCTACACAAATTAAACACACCATTGTCACATCTTGGTTAAACTATGATGGGACGAATTACGCAACACAGAACCAATTAAACAAAGTCTATGTGTTGTTTTTTCCACACACCTACTCTTCACCAACATGCTGTTTTTCCCTCCTTATTTCTTTCGTATTATTGATTATTTTTTCAAAATTTAACGTCCAAATAATTGACTTTGTGAGGATATCATTTGATGTACCATATATCTTTTTGGTGCTCATTATGACTTTAACTTGTAGAAAGCATGCGCGCTTTATCTGAATCCAACCGATTATATTTGATATCTAGGCTTTTTAAGTGTGGACTTCGGACGAAAAATATTACAACTTATTATTCAAGTTTTACCTTGAAATTTTATTTATGTAGAAAAACACGAAACTGAAACACTGATCCACCGTGGAGCCGTTATTAATCTTTAAACCAAACCAGATCTAGTTACAAAATGACACCTGCATCTATAGAAAAGTACTTGAACTCGGTACACGGTACATTTCATGGGAACAAGTCAGAATTTTAAGTAGTTCACATTGAGTTCTCCTAGAGAGGTCGCGCTATGAATTATCATTATATGATGAGTCTCTCACGCTTGCTCATTCCGACCCGTTGACTGTATTTTGTGTGCAATAAGAGGTACGGTAATTTTTTTAGAGGTTTGAAATTTTTTTGTTACTAATCTTTTCCATGTTTTTGTCTTATTCTCATAGTATCGCGAATCACTTGTCCACATGTAACCAGTACTTCTATTATTCTAACTCAAACACGTTTAACTCTAGAGTTTTAAATGCATTTTAGTAATATAAATAATTAATTTTAGTCCGATTGGTTATGAAAATTAATAATCAAACTATAATTGTATCCTGGATTCCAGTGGATAACAGAAAAAGGATACGTACACTTTAAAATAGTTGGTCGGTACGCTCTGCCGTCCATAAATTCCACCTGTAACATTTCAATAAAACTAACAATCTTAGGTTAAGTTAGAAATTTTACACACTTACTTTCATTATTTTATATTTGTTAACTGCTCTTGTTACAGCTGATTCTGAAACTGGGACCGACCAAACTTGATAAATGATCAACTGTTGTACGAGTGCCAGCAAAACTAACCAGATATAAATGCGACTTTTATGAAAACACAACTCTTATCATAGTAAAGATCGTGTAAATCGATATAACCAAAGTAATTTTTAGCATTTTGCACCATTACTGGATCTCTAGACGACCCAGTAATGAAAATACAACTAGAAAAGTAGAATCTGATATTGAACGAACTTGATTGGATATCCTCGGACAATCGTTAGATTTGCTTGGGTACAACAGACTGAAGTTTTAGCTTAACAATATACCAAATGACAATTCTAAATATATTTTCATCGCCTAAAAAAAAACTAGTCAACGAACATTTGCCAACGTGGAATGCGACACACTAACAACTCCAAGTGTTAAGTGCATTATTAATACACATCGTGCATCTTTTCTATGTTGCACCAATCAAGTGTTTAATTTCGTACTTATAAGGCCATGATTAACCCCGGTCTCTTAAAGTGTAATTCTTAACGTAAAATTATTATTTATTTTTTATTTATTTTTTTACATTTTTCTGGTTAAGAGACGTTTTTTATGGTTCTTATTTAAAAGACGGTTATTAGGTTTTCTTAGTTAAAAGCTAAGAGACGTCTTTTAAAAAAGTTAAGAAATTCACCTTAAGAGACTTAGGTTAATCCTGCTTTAACTTTCTTACAATTACAAATAAGTACGAGTTTAAATTAAGGGAAGTGGAATAAGGATACATATTTGTAGAGGCAATTACTTTGATATAAGAGCATCCACATTAGTGAACCTCCCCCTTCACGATTTCCAATGTGAATTTTATAATTTTTTATTTATTTTTCTGTTTGATTATTTAAAAAAAAAATTAATCAACCAACCAATCGCGGGCCGTCACGTGTCGTGGAGCCCGCGAAACAGTGTTGAATCCGTCTCTTACCAGTGAACTTTTCTTAACCGGGTTCAACACTGTTTCAATATTATATTATATTTTTTTTGAAAAACGTGTGAACCCCTCACTTGAACTTCTAATGCAGATGCTCTAAGTTATTGATAAATGCATGAATTTTCTTTCTCACGTAACTAGTACGAACCACATTGTTTATCTTATGAGGTACTTTCACGTGGTTGACTTGAAAAGAAACCACAGTAATTCACCTCTTTTTTGTGTTGGCCCAATGCAGCATCAAGCGATTTAAGCCCAGTAAACATTTGGGTTGATTGGGTCGAGTTTTGTTGAATCGCTTTGGTTTTCATTGTTCTTTTTTTTTACAAAGGGCTTATTTGGTTTTCATTGTTGTGTTGAGCTTTTCCTCACTTGCAAAGTTTCATCAGTGTTTTTTTAAGAAGCTTATTTAAAGCAAAAGGACACGAGTTAAGATAAAGCCAGTTTACCTTATGGGCACATCTCTCAAATATAACTTTTTGAAAATTTATCACAACAATAGCACTCAAGAAAAAAAATGACCAAAATAATTTTTTTTTATTTTGAAAATTTTAATATTTTATTTAATTATAAACTCCACCTCCAAAACTCAACTCCAAAACTCTAAATCCCTAGTTTAGATTAATTAACCTAATGGGTATAAATACATATTTACACCATTTAATAAAGTTTATTTTAGTCATTTTTTTCATTGAGTGCTATTTTGGGGACAAAAACTTTTAAGATCTATTTTTGTCTTTATCTCTTAACCCGTTATAATTTTATTTATTGTTTTAAGTCCTCTCTGAAAATTCAAACCCTCTCTCAAGTCTTTATTAATTGTAAACCATCTCCAAAAACATTTCACATGTTTCCCTCAAAAACACTTTGTATCAAATATATCAATGCCATGAATGCACCTAAAGTATCAAAGAAAAAAACATATATAAGCAAATGTTATCTCAATACACGGTGAAACTACCTATTTTTGTACACATATATACCTCAAAATAACCCTTCTTTGAGAAATAAAAGTGAATATGTTCAACTAAAATCAGTTAATTTAGTTATGTAACATATAATAATAAAAATTGTACGTAGAATATATAGACGGGTCCTACATACAAAGAAATCACAGTACTCGTATCGTCCGACCTATCGTTCAGTGGGTCGTGTAACTTGTCCTACAGACGGATCCCTGAACTCAAAATCTATAATACTCGACCGCACTCGTATCCGTACACGCCAGATGATGAAGTATCTATTCGTATACCCATACATACGTACGAGTATTCCAAAGTTTGGAACAGGCCTAAAGTTCAACTGGATTAGAATTCTACTCTTTTTTAAAAAAATGGTAAAAGTCAAGTAGTTTTCATCGACAAAAAAAGAAAGCTGATAAACTATAATAATTGGCTCATGTTTGCTGTGTTGTCGGATTCAATAATACATTGATAGGCCTTTAAAGTTGCATTTGCATGCGACAATAACTGGATCCAGATTTGTTCTACTTTTCTTGTTTGAAATGTGATTTTCATCAGCTTATAGTATAGAGATACATTAGAAATTTACATTATTATACGTTTGGGTAGCAAGGCCCAATAATTCTTACATGTAATCTAAAAAGAATGGTGAAAATTTTCATGTCGCAAGTCGGCACATGAATGTAGTATATTAGTTAAACCACACTGCACAACTTTTTTTTTTGAGAAAAAAAACCCACACTGCACAAGTTAATATCTTTATTTATTTTGGCATTATATTTAGAAAAAAAAACCCATTAATTTATAAAGGTCGATATATTCTCATATCTGTCTGGAATATATGCACAGTACGAGGATTTGATTTTTATTCGAGTTCATAAAATTACCCGCAGCTATGCGTTCTTACCTAACTTGTATATCACAATCAAAAGTTTTGTTTTCTAGTATATATTCAATCACCAAAACAAGCGTTTGACTCCCAAAAGACTAATTAAGTTATGTCAATTATAGGTCGGATTTGAGTTTTTCCAATGAAATTTCAATTATGTTGGTTTCTAGTGATACTTTATATGATAAATTGATCCATTGTAATACATATTTAAAAATGGATTCCTGCTCCTCTTTCTCAAACTATCTATAAAATTATAGTTAACGATTACACAAGTAGTCCATTTTGTTTAAACAGTTACAATAATGGTTTTGCTTGGTATTTGGTAATCATAGTTTAAAATTTAAGAATTTTTGCTGATTAGCTTAGAGTGTAAATGGTTTTTTTTGTTTGTTAAGTTAGAGTGTAAATGGTATAGACTGTAAGAGAAAATGCGGTTTTGCTGAAACACACCGAACGATAATTACGATTGATGACAAATTGTCAGTTCTTAAAAGAAACTTAGAAGAGTTATAAAATAAAATAATACAACTGTTTTTAAATCCATTCTTCTTTTTGGCAGGCGGATAGTCGCATTATTTATTTTTGAAGCAATTTCTAAACGGATAGTTGCACATTATTTATTTTTCAAGCAATTTCTAACCATACATTTTAACCGCAAAGCTTGTTTCATCCGCGTCCAACTAAAACCAATCATCAAAGCCAACATGAATCTTAATATTCGCTCAAAAAAAAAAGGTTTGAATCAGTTGAATCTTAAATAATAAAAACACTTAAAGTAGAAAGAGTAAATACTTAAAATCAATAGAAAATGGATGTTTATTGATCATATCGAATATAAATACAAAAAATATGGAAAATCGAATGAATTTAGAGTATAATTTTGCTATAGAGAATTTGTCTCTCTTTTCTTGGCTTATGCTCATACATTTATAGGTCTCTCTCGTGAATTGTAAAAGAAGTGTGCTTTAATGCATGAATCCTCTTTTTTTTATGGTGATTTTTAAAGATCTGACTCTTTCATTTTTTTGTTTTGATTTTCCCAATTTCAGGAAATTCGAGATGGAATAAAACCTTGACAAATTTTTGTTCCTTTAATAGGCCTTCAATATTTAATTATGCTAGGCTTTTTCTCTACATGGTTTAGGATCGCATATCAGATCTGGGACGGGTGAAAACCCGACTCAAACAATTAAATGATTATAATCTGGAGTTGTAACATATTGTTTATAAGGCCATGATTAACCCGGATCTCTTAAGGTGGGTTCTTAACGTAAAATTTGTCTTTTTAATTTCTTTTTTTACATTTTTCCCGCTAAGAGACGGCTCTTATTTAAGAGACAGTTCTTAGGTTTTCTTAGTTAAAAGCTAAGATACGTCTCTTAGAAAAGCTAAAAACTCCACCTTAAGAGACCCCAGTTAATCATGCCCTAAGTTATTAGTAATAGATGCTGTACAGAACATGATTTCAAGTCTCATAATTAATACTATTTACCACTTTCACGTTGACATTATATATTCATGATTTCAAATCCACTTTCACGTTGACAGTGTTACTTAAGCTGAATGTTTATTTTGTTATTTTATCCGTTGCTTCTTTTTCTGACTGTCTTGAGTCATTATTTGCTGCATGAACCCAAAATAAAAGTGATAAAAGCTTAAGTGGGTGGGCAACTGCCAAACCCTCCTTTAACATGGTCACTACATTCTTAATCATATCACATCATATTAGATAATTTTTTTGGATGTCAGTTTCATACACTCGTTAAACCAAAGTATCATCTTTTATTATGTGTTTTCAAAAAGTATATATATATTAGTATGTGATTCGTGTCAGCATCAATTAAAAAATACGGTTGACTTATTACTGTCTCCCGCCTCCTCTCGATATTTGTTTCTTACTCATCTTTCGTACGGAAACTAATTAGCAACATCCCACAGATAGTGGAAACTGAAACTAAGGACATGTTTATTGCATGTTTCTTAGCATGGAGTTCTTAGTTTTTTTAAGAGACGTTTCTTAACTTTTAACTAAGAAAACATAAAAACCGTCTCTTAAATAAGAGACCTAAGAGACGTCTCTTAACGGGAAAATTAAAAAAAAAATTAAAAAAAATAAAAAACATGAAATTATAAGTTAAGAACCCTGATTAAGAGACCGTGGATAAACATGGCCTAAAGTTGTCTATGCGTTTATAGTTCGCGAACGACCGAGGTCATTATAAAATTGATCAAGCGTTGGAAAGAAACTACAAGTTACTAATTTTTTTTTGTGTGCACCAACTAGAAGTTACTAATATTGTAATGAATAAAAGTAAAATTCAAACCTAAACTAATCATATGGAAGCCAAAAAGATAACAATAACAACACACAGAAAAACATACGTGACAAGGACGAGTTAGTCTGGTGGTAAAGGAGTTGCATCTGTAACTACCACTACATCGGTTCGACTTGTCCTTTTGATGCTTTACGCAAGAAATGGATTAACGCCGACTGATCCCGAATCTAGGAAGATTATTTGGGTCGAAGGCGGAAACACCTCCTGGTTAACAAAAAAAAATATACGTGAATGAATAATTATATCATAGTTTTCTAAAAACGCAGTTTTTATAAATATTTTTCCTATAACTAGTATAAGAAAGCTTATTAAAACTTTATCAATATGCTGTGGTAATAGAAATGCTGTATTTTCAAAAATACACTTGAGTGTTACTCCTCTTCTGCGTAGCCTCTTTTAGTTACAAAAAATGTAAGGAAATACATAGTATTAATGATTTGTCACTTTTTTCTTGGACCCTAATTAATACGAATGAAAAACAAAGAATAAAAGCATTCTGTTTTTTTTTTGTGTGTTTACGTGTAGACTGAGCAAAGGACAAATAATTGCAAATTGGGGCAGTAAAATGAAACTTATAGTGAGACATTCGTACCAATCGAAGATGCTCTAGAATCTATCTACACCTTTTTGTCAACAATGTATTTACACTTTTATGTGTGTCAGTGTGTGGTAAATATGCATTCACCGTTGTCGAGAACAAATAATGCATTCGCAGTTTAACCGTAGCATTGATGGCCATAGCATTGTAAGTGGATGCTACACTTTACTAGTACAACATTTGCAAATTATTATGAGCATTCCGTTAATACTTTTGTATTCTATCGTAAAAGTTTATACCAAAGGCTCTTGGGCTATTCAAATCTTTAAATACTTTCGTGAAGATATGATTCACATCCATAAAGAAACTTTGACTATCAAAGAAGCTATTTGAAAAGAAACATTTCGTTCACATGAAATCAGATTGTGTTTCTTAAGTTGCTGCAAGAATAGTGAAACTGATTTTGCTCACATAGGGTTTGTTTTTGAATATGTGATGAAGTCAAAGTAAAATGCAGAAAATAAGCAAGATACAATTTTCTTTTGAATTCACTAAAACAAAAAAAATAAATACAACCAATTTGCTAGCACGTAAATCAAGCACAATCTTTTTTAAATACCGTACTTTTCTAGTATACGAACGCATCAGAATAATCCAATCCTCAGTTAAAACTCCCTCTACAACCTAAACTTCAATCTTCATAATCTCTGGTAGTAGAAAAAAAAAACTACATCAGCTCCTCAAGCACAACAATGGCATCAAATGCTTGATTACACAAACACAAACAAGCTCTCTCAGTTTTCTTATTTTTCAAAGTCTGCTTTTTTTCATACATAACACACGTTCTCCTTGTATATAAAACTTAAATTTGTACCCTAAATCCTTCTATAGCATTTTTTAAAAATACTATTTTCCTTTTTCCCTTTCAATTAAATGTATATTTCATCTAAAGTAAACTTCTATTCGTCATCAAACAAATATGTCCTCACCTTCCAAGTTTAACAAGCATACACATATCACATTACACAAACTTCAACATATTTCATCTTCATGATACACTCGATTACTATCTCATGTATTACTTCGCGAACTTAAACAGTACAATACAGAAATCTACATCTTAAATTTTTATATTAGCGATGACACGCTTGCGATGGTACATGATTATAATTCAGCAGTAAAATTCCATTAGTTATGAACTTATGATCAGCATTTAAACGTTACAATTTAGCAACGGAGTTAGAGATGTAATGTAACTAACTTGCAGATGTATTTAAATTTTATTTATCATGGTAAGAAGATACGGACAGCTTGCAGATGTACCATCTATACTATATTATCTCTACACTAACATTCACTTAATTTTTGTTTGGAGTCTTTGAGGAACATGCAAATGTTTATAAACTTAATAATGCATGGTCTTTTATAGAACATGCAAAAGGAAACTGTACATTGTTTTGACACCATTATAAGTTATAACTTTTTTTTTGTAAAGGATTTTTGTAAGTTTTAACTTTATGTGGCCATTTCTCCTTTTTGACCCGATAGCAAAATAACACAAAAGAAATACTTTGAAGCTTTGACTACCCAAGAAATATAAACATCCTTAAGTTCCTATAATGTTTACACATTATCCTAACCTTTCAATTAATTCACATAAACCCAATTCAACTGGACGGAACCAATATGCAATTCGATAAAACGGAGGCTTTTAAGGATAGATTAGTTATACGTTGATTTTGAAAATACCCGAAAACTAAGATAATCATAAAGTTATTCGTTTAGTTTTAGAATTTTCAAATAAATCAAATCTTTTTAAATTCGTTAAATTTCTATAGATTTATCAAAAACAAAACCTAAAAAATCTAATATTATTAATCAATCAAGAACTGAATAAAATAATTAATCTAAAATGATTTATATGAAAAATAAAAACTATGAATTTTTTTAATCCTAATAAAATAAAAAACTATTAATAGTAATAATCTTAATTTTACGCTGCATCACAGTTGGACACAAAGATATGTACTCTCCTTATTTTCACAATAGATGTTATCAAGTCACATTGGTTGTATAAAGAATTGTATACATTATCAGAGGTAACCCTAAGAATTGTAGTTCTAAAAACAAATATTTTATTTCTTTTCAGTATTTAAAGAATCATATTTAAAATTAATTGTTTGTATTTGAAAGACTGATGTTTAAACTTTAATTAATGTATTTTATTTTAAAAGTTAAATATAAATATAAATTAAAATATAAAATATGAATACTCAAACATTATTGAAAAACAAAGCAAAAGGTAACAAATGCACAAAATATTTATGGTTTCTTAATATATGTGAAAAATTCAAAACATCAATCTTTTGTATCGGGAAGAATTATTTTTTTTAACAAACATAAAATTTATAAAATTTCTGCTCCTTTTACTCCCCACTCTGATTGCTACCAACGTAATTAATACCCCTTCCATTTTTTTATATTTGGCGTTCTATGATTATGCACATAAATTAAGAAATATTTAATTTTTGTATCATTTTCTAAACAAAAACATCATTAATTGTTTATGTAACCACAATTTAACCAATAATAAAATAGAAACTATAATATCATTGATCATCTAACATTAATTACTATTAAATTTTATATAAAAAATTAAAAACGTCAAATAATATGAAACAAATTTTTTTTTCTAAAAAGTCAATTATAAAAAAACAGAGGGAGGGAGTAGTAATATTTCTGTTAACGTTGTCTAGCATTGATGGTAGCTTTTCCGACAACAATAGGCCAGCATGTGTTTTTTTAAACAAATTCAGTAATAGATTTTTCACTCGGAGATATATTATGATAGAGTAGGGGTGGGCACTTTACCCGATACCCGAAGCCGCACCCGAACCCGATCCGAAAAACCCGAACCGAAATCCGAACCGAAGTAGTAAAATACCCGAATGGATATTGAATTAGGTGAGATTGGATATCCGAACCCGAACGAGTAATATCCGAATCCGAATGGATATCCGAAAATAACCGAATATATATATACATACCTTATATTTTTAATTTACATATCTCAATTTATTTAAAATATTTATATATTGATGTTATACATACTTTAAAATCACATAATATACATATAATTACGAATAAAATGATTTGATGCTCACTTTAAATGTATGACAAGCTTTTTGTTTCATGCATTAACAAAAGTGATATCTAAATTTTAAAAATAGTAACGAAATTAGTGTCTTTTTTTTGAAATGTTATCTCCAAATCTATTAATCATTCAATCTATCAAAAATAAAAAATTAATTAAGTGAAATTTATATTTTTATATACAAGAAACTTGAGAAACGAAAATTTTAATTTTTTTTCTTTCAAAATGTAAATATCCGAAAACCCGACCCGAAATAACCGAACCCGAACTAAAAATACCCGAACCCGACCCGAAGTACTAAAATACCCGAACGGGTTCTATACCTCTATACCGAAATACCCGAAAATCCGAAATACCCGATCCGAACCCGAACGGGTATCCGAACGCCCACCCCTATGATAGAGAAAAGACTTTAGATTTAACAAAAGTAGCAGATGGGCTAGCGTTCCGTTTCGTTGATAACCCGACACGTTAAGATCATATTTTTCTTAGAATTTTATACTTTCATAAATAAAGAGAATAAACTTTCCGAATCAGGCGACCACCATTCTTTTTAAATTACCTGAAAAGAAAAAGTCTGAAGAATACAACTAAAAATACGTTCGTATATCAATTTTTTTAGTTGATATTGTAGTATTTTAAACACTTTATGTTTTAAATAGTACTTTAGTTTTTCAAAATATGTTCTTATACAACTTCGTAGTTGATATTTTAGTTTTTGAAACACTTTATCTTTAAACTAGTAGTATTTCTTTGGTTTTGAAACAAGTGTCGGTAAGCGTCATAGTTTTGACAAACAGTGGAATATTGCATTTTCGTTTGGTTAGTCTGGTAAATCACCAAAATAGAAAAACATTCAATAGAAATATACTTAAATGGATTTTTATATAGGTTATTTTCTGATCTAGTATAACATGTTGGTCGACAAAAATTACACACATAAATGGGTTACTGGTAAATGACTAATTAGGCAAACACTAATGAACGTTAAATAAATCAACATTTTGTAATTAACTTTGAAGTTTGAAACATCTAGCTACAGGGTCGAAAAGTTTGAAATTTCTAGCTATAGGGTCGTCAAAGACTTTAGATTAAAGTTACTAATCATATATATACATAGTGGAATAATAGAATAATCAAAATAGACAACAGAAACATTAACATTTTATTTAATAAACTTTTGCATACTAATAATATAACATTTAAACTTTAGTATACTGACATTAGTAAAAAAAAGAAAGCTATAGCCATGTTTTTTTGTGGCTACAGAAAATTTTATAGCTATATAACTAAAAAGCCATAAAAACCACAAAACGTGGTTATATCTTTGTATTTTTTTGTGATTTTCGTATCTATTTTAGTTAGGATTAGTCAAGACCATTTTATAAATAATTTAGCCGCATATAATTTGTGACTAATTTAGTCATGTTTATATTTGTGATTGTGTGGTCAAAAATTCCAAATATGTATATTACAAATTATCTAATTAAAATATTATGAAATTCGTTTATGAATTAAATTGTTTTTTTTAAAAAAAACTAAATTGGTTAATATATATTGAATTGGTTTCAATAAATTGAATTTGTTTTTAAATTTAATTGATTTGTTTAAATTAATTGGTTTATAAATTTATCTTCGAAAATCTGATTTACAAACTAAATCGGTTTAAAATTTAAATTGGTGTAAATTTTAAACCACTTTAGATTAAACTTAGCTGAAAAAACTAAAAAAAAAAGAGATTAAGTCAAGATCTATAATTGAAGTACATGTAATTTTGAGGTATGTAATGGGTCTGGATCAGTTCGAATATTTAAGACTTGAAAAAAAATCAAAGTACATGGATTTTATCTGGAAACTCAAAAGAATAAATAAAACCGAAAAATACCGTAACATCTCAATAAATATCTGAAAATATTCAAATAGTCAAAATTTTACTTAAATTTTGGTTCGAGGAACCAAAAAAATACCCAAAGTTTTATCATACTACAGAAAGTATATTTTTAAAAAAATTGAAATTTTACCCAAATTCTAAAAATATAACCAAATCCAAAACTTAAAAAATATTTATAATACCAAAAATATATCTGAATCTCCCAAATATATTTAATATTCACAAGAAAATTTGGGAACTTCGAGTATCCAATCGAATTTTGGGTAGGATCTAAACCCGAACCAAGATCCTCAGGTCTAATACCCAATAGATAATTTGCCTTGGGCGGCTGGACCTAAACGTGAATTGAACTGTATTTTGGGGTTGATTTCAATTCATGATTTTGTGTGCAGGTAAAATAAATGGTTGAGATTGTGATTTGTGTGTTTCTTTATTGACCACTAGATGAGATGAAAATCGATGGTTGAAATTATTTTGAGTCTATCCATATCTTTCATTATCAACCAATTATAATTTAGTCTCTTGTTTTTTTTGCATTTCTTTACTAGCCATTTTTTTGTTTTTTCATAAAAAATTAATTTATAATTAATGTGTAAGGGTTAATATTTGAAATATACATTTTTAAACTTAAAATTTATGTATATATATATATATATTTAAATTTTAGAGTTTATGATTTATGATTTGGTATTTATATTAAAGATTTGGTTATAGGATTTGAAAGTTAAAATTAAGGTTTTAGAAAATATTTTTTATAATTTAATATTTTTAGTTAAAACTTGAGAAGATTAGATTTAAGATTTTGATTTAAATTCTAGTGTTTATAATATAAGGTTTCAGTGGTTTAGGGTAATGAGATTACAATTTGAAAATATCAAGGATGTGATTGGTAGTGGCTGTAGGTGTTGTCCACAGTCCCATTTATTTCTACAGCATCAAATTCACAGCAATCAAGCTTTAGTTATTTTTTTAAAATCAAAGCTCATGAAATAACCTACAGCTATACAAGTGCTTTGTAGAGTCAAATATTCACAGTATTTTTTTAGGCTTTCTATAAAATTCTAAATCAATAAAATCTAAAGTTACAGCAGAAAGTATACATATTTTTTTTACAGCAAAAAAAATAAAGCTACAGTCATTACCAATCGGACCCTTGATTTGTAGTTCATATTTAATATTTGGTGTTTGACTTTGAAAATATTAAAAAATTTCAGTTTTCTGAGTATAGGTTTTGAATTTGGAGTTTAGGGTTTAGATTATAATATTTGTGGCTTAGATTTAAAATTTTAAATTATAATTTGAAAAGAATAATTGTGGGTAACTCATGATTATTTATAGATAGACTAAATTTCATGAATTTTTAACCACAATTTTGTTAAGAATAGTGACGTTTTATATTTTATGACTTTTTGTAACAATTTCGTGCTTAAATCCGAAATTTTCGTTAGTGTGATGGCTTTGTTAAGGGTGTCCCAAATGTACTATAAACCCACTTTTAATAATTTGGAAGCCTAAACAAAGTATTATAAAATGGTATACATTGATATACTGTATTATTTTCTTGTTAATAATTTATACGCATCACCTTATGTATATCACCTTTAACCTGTTTTATCGAAGAAGCACTTTTCCAAATATTCCGGTTTGTGATTGGGATGAGCTAGATATTTAATTTTACAAATACCAGAGAACTCCATTTAGTATTGCTCAGTATCTTTAAAGTCATATCTACACATTTTTTAAGAAACAACAATAAAAGTATCATTAAAGCTGAAGTAGAATTACAAAGTCCCTTGCGCAAATGATTAGTGTTTAGGATTTGGTTTGGTATAAAGCTGTTAAAATCAACAATTATCTTCGGAATTACTCTATCCGTTTTATAATAAGTGTCATTTTAGAGAATTTTTTTGTTACAAAATAAGTGTCGTTTTCGACTTTCGATGCAAAATTTATTAATTTTATGCTGCAATTTATTTTTCTATTGGTTGAAATATGGTTAGGTGTATAGGTAATTGTGTTTTTATATAGAAAATATGCAAAATTAATTATTTTCTTAATCTGTGTGCAAAAATCTAAAGTGACACTTATAATGAAACTTATAATGAAATGGAAGGAGTATATTTTATGATAAGTCGGTTAATTACAGTTCATCGCTATATCGTTATTCGTCGGACACCTAAGCGAGTGGACTTTATGAATCTAAGTACGGCATTAAAACATCAACAATATCAGGTAAGTAAAATCGAAAACATAGAAAAAGAAAGCAGATTTTTTAAATGATTTTCTTTTAATGAAAAAGGCAACAATCAAAGGTTTGGAGCACATTATGATTCAACGAAGACTATCTTTCTCTTTAAGAAAAAGAAGACACAATCTTACCCAAAATCGTTATCATCGAACTAGCAAGCGCCACGTTCGAGAGAGCACCTACACGGCTACACGAACAAAATCCCTTTTCATTTTTTCTCTCTAAGAAAATGTATTAAAATGTTGTGAAATTCCATAAGAAATAAGATATTTATTTAATGAAACAAATATGCTAAAAATGAAACATGAGCCATTTGTTAACAAAAAGAAAAGGAAAAAAAGAAACATGAGACATTTATAGTTCCGGGAGAGCATATATTAAATTATTAATTATTATGTCAACTTTAATATGATTATGATTGACATTAAATGTATATATGTATTGCAGTATATAATTTTTCATATGATCCCTTAATTCTATTCCATTTTGGATGAATAATCTTACCTCATGCAGTGACTGTTTTTTTCCTTATAAAAATAAACAAATGCTTCACTGAATCAGATTCAAAGTTAAGTTTTTAGCTTTTGGGGCAACACCCCTTTCTCCATCCAAAATAAGGATATGGTAATTATTATTTTTATTTTGTGTTTTTGGAAAAATAATAGGGTAAAAAGATAACACTTTCTCTTTTTTTTTTACCATTGAAAAAGGGTTTCAAAACATAATATATATATATATATATATGTGTGTGTGTGTGTAAAAATTACTGTAAAATGTATGTGATGTGTAACTCACTCTTGATTTACTGTATTTCTATTTTGAAAAAAAAATTATAGCCTTATAGATGTAACAGAAAGTTTATTGCAAAAGATAAGTCGAAAGTGCCTATATATGAAAACAACTCTAGATGTAATATATATAGAATAGTATATAAATTGCAAACAAATTTCTCCAATCTATTTAATAATGTATTATGCATGTGTATGTTTGAATTATTGGAACAAGAAAATTTTAAACAGTTATTTTCTTCGTGTAATGCATGTAATAGAATATCTATGGTAGATATAGTGTGAGACCATGACATAAGTATACATGTATAGCGAAACTATTATTGCTAAAAAGTTTAACACGTATAGTTTATAAATGACTTCAAATTTAGGGTTACCAAATTCTGACGGATTTCTGACAGGTTTCTAGAGATTTGAGATTAAGAATTAATAAATCAACAAAAATATACCAACAATATTCCTATGCATTATGCAAATGATTTAACAAGTTTTATGACTGCTATACAATAACAGAATCATTTGTAAAATATATTCAAAAGTACTATATAGATGAATTCCCAAAATCATTTGTGTAAACATACCAACAATATCTAGTTTCAAAAAAAAAACATACCAACAATATCCGTATGCATTATGCAAATGATTTAACAAGTTTTATGACTGTTATACAATTACAGAATCAGTTAAATAGATTCAAAAATACTATTTAGATGAATTCCCGAAATCATTGTGTAAATATATAATATGTTAACATTTAAGGATTATTTTGATTTATTGTATGTAAAATTTTAGTATTCTATTATTTAGCATATGTTATATCATATGAAGTTTCAAGTGTTATCATAGTACTCATGGATCTATAACGAATCGTGTGTTACCTATTTTACATCTATTTTAACTTTAAACTAGCCTTTGACCCGTGCGCCCGCACGGGTGTTATTTTTATAAATATCAAATATTTTAAGCAATTTGTTTGATATAATTGTATATATGACTGAAACTTAATATTCGATATCCGTTATCTGATCCGGGATCCCATCCGTTTCGAAAAACGGATATTTGGGGATCCTGATAGTGATTTTACGGATTCGACTAATCTAGGTACAAATTCGGATAGTAAAATTTAGGTCTGGATATCCGGATCTGAATATAAATATTTAAAATTTAATTATATTTATCTATGTATAATATATATACTCTTATATAAAATAACTAAAATTTCAATTTTATTAAATTTTAATGATTTTTAATTTTTTTAAATAATAATTTTAAATGGACTAAAAAGATGGTTAATAGTTGTTTTTAATTAAAAAAAACAGGTCTGGACATCCGCGTGTATTCAGATTTTAGTCCGAATATCCTAACTCCGAATATCCGGATCCAGATAACAATTTTACGAATCCGACGAATGCATATCCGAACCTGTATATCCTAAAATACCTCAGATATTCGATCCGTCCTATACCTAATTGTGCATATGTATTATATGGTGATTGAAAATTTTACATAAGTTATTCTTATTAGATATATATCGTACAAATGAATAATACATTGTATTTGTTTGTATATATAATCATTTATAATAAATATTAGTATGTATTTTAGTCAGTAAATTGTTATGGAAAGATACATAATTTTGTTATTATAAATGAATAAGTTCAGATTATAATAAAAAATTATTAACATTTTTTTTATAGTTCAAATATAGTTAGGTAGCTTATATGAATATGAATAAAAGTAAATTAAATTAATGCTATATATATATATAATTATGTTTTGTTATAAAATTTGGAAACACTTATACACTTTTTGTAAAATATTCAATTCTAATGACAAAAGTTGTTAATGGGCTTAGCCCAAATTTATTTTTTCCTTATTAAGAATTAGTGTTTGGATGTAGGGATAATATCAGTGGTATTCATTGTAAATATTAAGTAAAAGTAAGGATTGTTTCTTATTTGTACTTCTCTTTTAATAGATTAGATCTTCGAGAATATATCGGAAACCCGCAATAGATTTTAAACATAGTTAATAAAAATAAATACTTTTTAAATCCGTAGAAAAATCGTCAAAATTAATCAAATTTTTTTTATCTCCGATGAATTTCTAACGGATTTAATAAAAAAATATTTATATCATTTTGCTAGAAATTTTTAACATTATTTTGTTGATATTTGGTAAAAAAATTTTAAAAATTTCTATATGAATTTAGTTTCGTCGAAAAAATTTCGACAAATTTAGTTACATCGGAAATTTTTAAATTTTATGTGGTGGTAGAGTTTATAGAGATTTTTTTCAAAAATACCTTGAAAATTGATTCATACTAAAAATTCAACGGAAATAATTTTCTTTCTATGTACAATGTATTTGTCTATTTAAGAACACATTGAATATTTTGAATGAATCCAGTGATATAGATGCACCATGTCATCAAATACAATGTGGGTTAAAGAGAGGAATAGCTCAACTTAAGTCAGTTTCCTTTTTATAATTGATTTAGCGATTTCACACATATTTTTAAAATATATTAAATTATGTTATATACATAATTTTTTTGATAATTTATTTTTCATAATTCTAAACCAATAAGTAATTAATAAATTTAATTAGTGTTTTCAAGTTTACAATTATTTTTTATTAATTCATAAAATGCATTAAGATACAAAGAATGTATTTTAAAAAATAAAGAATTTAAATCATGTATCTTAATGAAAAGAAAAAGGTATAAGATAACTTCGTTCAGTTATGTTGTATTTTTTTATAACTCATTTAGTTATATTCTCTATTTATACATTTAGGAAAACCTCACAGATTATATTATTCTTTTTTTGAATGTTATTTTCATTAGATTATATATTATGCGTGTAACTCAAAACCATTAACATAAATATACTTAAGAAAATGAATGTAGGAAGTAATTAACCGAATAATAACAAAATATGAAAGAAAAATTTGTTGAATGAGTCATCCCATTTAATCCATGAAAGAACACCATTGATAATGAAAAATCACTAAGGCAACATTCAAAAAAAAATTCTGAATAAACGAAAAGATATTGTTGTATAAAATATTCATCAAATAAAAATGAAACAAACTTTATTTATTAAGTACACGTGGTGCTGAGAATATGATTTGAAAACCGTTGGTTCCGCTCCGTTTGACATGTTATATGTAACGGATACAAATACATATTTTGGATCAGTCAGGATGTAGGATGGATGCAAGTTACGATATTTTGATTTGCAGATATCCGCTAACTCGCAAGATTTATAAAAAAAAGTTATAATAATTATTTAGTTAATTTTTAATTAAAAATTTGAGATAATACATATCTATATACTAATTAAAAATTATATTTAAGAAAATACGTATAGAGTTTTTACAACACAAAATTTATATTATTAAAAGATATTTTATTAATTAATATCTATCATTATTATTTTTGTAATTATTATGATACGCGGATTGTATAACCTAAATTCATGTGAAGTGGATGCATGGTTACTAAATTTTATCTGCAGATCATGTTAATCAATTTTTTCTTTAAATAACCGCGGTTAAATGGGGCACCTTCCTCTTCCCAGCTCTAGGTATACACACGGTGTATTCCACTCATAGAAATTGTTCCTTTTCCATTTATTTAGCAAATTTTTCCGAATGCTTTTAATTATAATTGATATTTTCTTCATGAGATGTGGAATATTTTTTTTGTCATATTTTGTTTATCAAGTTAGAGCTCATGTGTGTGTCGTAATAATATTGTGCCTCCCATCATTATCGAACATCATATAGTCATTTTCCATATGATGTCCAATATTATTTCCTAATATTTCCTTAGATGTATATTGTCGCCTGATTTTAGTTTACTTTATTTCCCTTTGCTAATTCATTTACCTACTGCTGGGTTGAAGATCTATATTAACCATGCAAGATTTTAAAGTTTTGAAATTGTTTTAAGCTCTGTTTTTCTTTATGGTTAATTCTTGTGTAATCGTAAATTGTTTGAAAAAAAAAATGTAAATTCCATATAAAAGTGTGTAATTTACTATTACAGTTAAATAACAATTTTTGATTTCTATCCAAAAATCAGAAAAATAAAAATGTGATAGTTTATTTCTTACATGTAATTAGTTTTAGAATGACACAAACTAATTTTAAATTTTTATAATTAATAATAATGATCGTTTTGAAGACGAATTTCATATCTTTGTCCATGTCCGGCCCAAATCGAAATTAAATTCATTAGATTAATATCTTACATTATAAACTGATCCTAGAAAGAATTTAAAGAAGCTTGTGCTTTTCACCATCGGTTATGTCATATAGGCCCGAATTGGACATCTAATACTTAAATTTGAATTATCCGGAGGATGCCTTAACAATTGAGACAAATCTAGCTCTCGGACGAGCTCAGACACGCGTTGAGGCTCTCAATAGGATTTGATTTTTTAACTAGCTGACGCATAAAAAATAGGAACCAAAAGCGAAAAAAATAATTTAAAAAAAGTTGGCTACATAAACTTATTAGACACCATAATAGCTATTACCAATTTTAATGGTCTATTTTAACAGAAGTTCTTAGTAGATACAGTGGTTTGAATTTATATTATAATAGTTAAAGTTTGTGGGTTCAATTCTTCTTAAAAGAAATTCTGAAAAAAATGAACTCAATATATATATATGCCATGCCACATTTTTATGTATGCTTCTAACCATATAATTACTAGAGCCGGCTATGTCTGCACTGCAAAGGAATAAGGCTTGACAAAGGGAACGACCCTTCAGCAACGAACCCATATTGCCAGGATCATTCATCAAGAAAAACATGCTTCACAATTAGTCTTTGCTCAGTCATGTATAAGATCATATCAAAGATCATGGTGGCCAGACTCAAACCGATTCTGCCTTCCCTTGTGTCTCATACATATTACGAATGATTTGTTATGAGAGCAACAAATTTCCTCATGAAGAGACGAAACATCATTAGCCGAAGACCGAGTGTATGATTTAATCACACAGAATGATGAATTATCTTTTCTCGTTCAAAGCTATCACTCATCTATGAAAAAGTTTAATCGACATAATAAAGATACAGTTTTTCTCCCAAGAGTTCTTGAAAAAATATTTTATAGAGATAAAATAGCGACCTCAATAGTCTCTTGTTTAGCGAACTCGATTCAATAGTCTAGTTCGCCTCATATTTATAATTTTTTTTCAAACTCGATTTAATTATAAAAAAAAAAATAGCACGCTTTATCCCTAATTAATTTGTTAAACACTTGATCACATTCCGTTGTTAATACTAGTGGTGATATTTATTCAAATTTTGAATTTTGAAAATATGTCATTTTCACTAGCAACCCCTTGAAATATTAATATCCATGTGAGTATTATATAGTGTTTTATATAATATCTTGTAAAAAAATTGAGATAAGTTTTGAGAAGTTGATATGTATTTTCAAAATATTGGTATATATTTTTATTTTTTCTCTTACCTATTTTTTTATAGTATATTAATTATTCACGCTTAAATAGAACTAAAATTATTGATATATTGCATTTTATAAGAATAATTATAAGATTATGGAAGTTCTATGTAAATTAATATTACTCATTGGTTCTTAGTTAGATTTTTTTTTTAAAAAAATATAAATTTAAACTATAAAAAAATTTGATCATAAAATTTCTACCACATATCTAGCATTAGATATCATCACAAAAGAAAATCAAATCATATTTTAGGAAATTGTTTGTTCTCTTATTTTTCTGAACATATATTTAAGCATTGTTTCTATGTAATTTATCTAAAGAAAACATTACCGTAGTAATTATTTTGTAAATTTCTTATTTTTAGATTTATGAATACTTTGTTACAAAAAAAGAAAAAGAAAAAGAAAAAGAAAAAAAGAGTACTTATAAATATTAAATCTAATCTATTAAAATAGAGTCATTTTAAAAATCTACTACACAAAATTCATAAGTAACTTAATAAATTAAGCTAAACATATATTTAAACTATTAAAACTAAACACTGATGTCCTATTTTTAATCAGATAATAATTGTATAATAATTACATGACATTTTTGGCGCAGTATTAATCATGCTATCCCATTATTAAACAATTGTATAATATGTTTATATTGTTTACATAACGATGACAAAACAATTAATAAGTTTCTACTATTTACATAATCATGCTACCCCATTGTTAAACTATACGAAGTTAAAAAACGACATGTGATAGTTAACACATTATATTATGAGTATTTACTTCCACTAATGTTAACAACAATGTTTATGTATATCTTAGACACAACTACATTTTTCTTTGTTGTTTAAATATATTTTGGTAATTAATTTATTAAACCAGTTTCGACCAACATATATATATATATATATATTCTATTAAAATAAGATTTAAAACCCTAATTTTATCTAATGATAAAAAGTTGTCATCTAAATTTGATATAGTCCACTCTGTTTTATTAAAAATAAAAATATTTAAATCGATCCTTTAATTGATTTGTGATGTACAAAACAAAATCACTGAAAATTTGTACTACACTTAAAAATTTCATTAGAGTTAATATTTTCTTTAATAATTGTTCTTCGAATGTTAACAAAACTGATTCTCGATATAATAACAATTATATTCTAACAAATCATAAATACTATGTGCAAATCTTTCTACTTCAAAAAACTGCAGAGCTATTAATTTTGATTTGAAGAGTAACTATATTTCACATATATATGTTAATTGTTCGGTCGCTCTATATTAAAACGTGAACAAACTTTGTAATAAATAATTTATCATATACTGTGAACAATCATTGTAGAAATTTATAATAAATTTAGTTTTGTATATTTTTAGTTGATTATTCCACCATGTGATATTTCTTTATGTTTGTTCTATTATCCCGGATCGTTTTATCCATGTATATATGTTAATCGCATTTCCCTCTACACAATCTGTTGTAAAGTGTAGACAATCATAAAAAGCTACCATAACTTGCAAAAATGGCTGGTTCAAAATCACATATGACCTTCTACTTTATAAATATGAAATAGGTTAGCCTATTTTGTTTTCACATTTACAACACAAACTCATATTTACAACACAAACTCAACTAATCAAATATTATTTAATAGCTAAATCAAACACAGTATTTTATTGATTCTGAAAGTAAAAAAAGAAAAGAAAGACACAAGGCCGGCCTTGAGATTTAGGAAGCCTAAGGCGATTTCTTAACGATTTCAACTAAATTTTCTTTTTTTTACGAATTTGGAGGCCTAAAAATTTTTTGGGGCCTGTGTATATATAAATTTCTTCAAAAAATTTAGGGGTCCAAAGTCAATGTTTCATCCGGCTTGGTACATGACCGATCCTGGAAAGACATAACCCGCGTTAAAAACGCGGGTAAAATGCTAGTTTCTATTAAGATATAGTTTGAAAAGAAACAATTTTATGGTACATGTATACAGCTGTATTGGTTAGGCTGATCGTTGAATGGAATCTCTAGAATAAATATGTTGCAGTGAGGCATAACTTTGTTCTGTAATGTTCTTCTTAACTTTCTGTTTTGGTGTCAAATCCATTTACTTTTTTAAAAAACCCAATAATGTTCATTTCTTCTTTTTAGAGCTACGTTTCCTAATTTAATTAGGGAATCACACTTCAGCGTCAATGAAGAAAAAAACAGAAATGCTACTAATTGTCATTGGTTCATTTGAGTCCTTGTTTAATTTAGGTATTATCATGTACTCCTTACGTTTCAGTTATAATGATATTTTAAGTGATTATTATAACTGACAAGAAAAAAAGAGTGATTTTATTGTTTTATAATAGATGATTTTTTCATATATCTAGATAATTTTATCTTCCATCAAAAACTGTACAACTAATTACATTGTTAATATTTACATTTTATAATTAAATAAATTAAATTTAAATTATATATTTTAATGTTATTTTTAAGGAAAAAATAGATTTTTAATATGTGTGCATTCATGTAAAATATCATCTAATAAAAATGGAAGGAGTATGATCTATATAAAGAAAATTATTTCATTTAGTCATTTTTAAGTTTTTGTCATCCAAGAAAAATTGACCAAATAGTAGATTTTATTTTGTAAATTTTAATTTTTAAAAAAATTTAAACTCCACCTTCAAAACTCATCTTATAACTCTAAATCTTAAATCTAAATTAGTTAAGAAATGTATATTTATATTTAAAAAAAAATTATTTTGATCATTTTTTTCAAAATGTTGTTTTTGTGATAATTTTTTTATGGCTATCCTAAAATATTTCTATTTATATAATATCCTCCAGAAACAAAGAAAAATGTTTTGCTTTTGTCACTTCCAAAAAAGACTTTAGTTTTCCTCCACGGTATGCCGTCATAAACATGCTACGTGTTCAAGAACATATGACTTTTGTCTCTTACTTTCTTTTTGCCAATTGCATTAGTGCATGAACTGTTTTTTCTTCTTATTTAATAATAAAAAAACAGAAGAACTGTATTTTCTTCTTGTTGGGGTTTCATATTTTCATGTTTTAACAAGTTTACCATGCAAACTTATTTTCGTATCTAAAGTGAATATCATACTGACGAATGAATCTATACCTTGCATACGTACTTTGAGTTTTGATAAAGAACATTGATATACATGAAAAACGATTGATTACTACCATTAAAATAATATAATGTAATCAATAGTAAAAAAATAAGACATGTGTAACTTTAGTGACAAATGTATTATCTATACATACATGTATATGGAAGAATCTTTATCAGATTATGAGTCTTTGAATGTTTTATAGAAATAATTAAGTTGACATTATTTATCTTTCAAAGTGGAAAATTAATTAATTAATTAATTAATTGCGTTATGATAAAGTATATACTCTCTCCAACTTAATTTTTTCCCTCCATGATAGTCCCCACTTCTTTTCCTTTATATACACATCACATTTCATGTGAACTTCTCAACTCAACACACCAAATCTTTCTCTCTTTGTTTCTCTCTCTAGATGATGCCTCCTAATGAGCAAGAATCTAGCTTTCCGAAAACACCGGGTGCAAACCGGAACGAAACAAGCCCGGTTCATGAAAACCGGTTTAGCTCCCCGAGTCATGTAATCCCATGCCATGACGACAACCACGACGGTCCGAGTCATCATCAATCAAGACAATCTTCGGTCCTACGCCAATCTTTACGTCCTATAATACTCAAGGTCTTTATAATTAATTATTCCTACAATCCATTAATTTATTTTAGCTGCATATAAAAAAAAACTAATTATTTTATCTTTGTTTGTGTATGTAATGTAGTTTGAGGAGTTGACGTACAGTATCAAATCACAAACCGGGAAAAGAACCTACGGGTTCGGTTCACAAGAACCAAAACCGAACCGGTTAGTTCTCAACGGCGTAAGCGGAGTAGTCAAGCCAGGTGAGCTACTAGCAATGCTTGGTCCATCAGGTAGTGGCAAAACAACTCTAGTAACGGCGTTAGCCGGACGTTTACACGGTAAGCTCTCAGGAACGGTAAGTTACAACGGAGAACCGTTTACAAGCTCCGTTAAACGTAAAACGGGATTCGTTACGCAAGAAGACGTTCTCTACCCACACTTAACGGTAATGGAGACGCTGACGTACACAGCTTTGCTCCGTTTACCCAAAGAACTGACCCGGAAAGAGAAAATCGAGCAGGCGGAAACGGTGGTTTCGGATCTCGGGTTGACCCGGTGTTGTAACAGCGTGATCGGAGGCGGGTTGGTCCGAGGGATATCGGGTGGGGAGAGAAAACGGGTTAGTATCGGACAAGAAATGCTCGTGAACCCGAGTTTGTTGCTTCTTGATGAACCGACGTCGGGGCTTGATTCCACGACGGCGGCGCGTATAGTCGCCACGTTGAGAACGTTGGCGCGTGGTGGTCGGACGGTGGTGACGACGATTCACCAGCCCTCGAGTAGGCTTTACCGGATGTTCGATAAAGTGTTGGTTTTGTCCGAAGGAAGTCCGATTTATAGTGGAGATTCGGGTCGGGTCATGGAATATTTTGGTTCGATTGGGTTTCAACCCGGATCCAGTTTCGTTAACCCGGCTGACTTCGTTCTTGATCTAGCTAACGGTAGGTACATAATCTGTTTCGAAGTTTCTTTTTAAAAAATAAAGACAGCAAAAAGTTAAACACTTTGTTTGGTTTTTGCTCATGCATCATAAGATATGTGACAACGACAATTTTAATCCCTTTCTTTGAATATTTATTACAAGCTTTGTCTTTTTAATTTAAAGTTAATAATAAAACAGATCTCGTTAATAGTGGAATAAATCATGTGTTTAGATGTTGCTTTTAACTAAATATTATAATGAATATTTGGATATTTTTTACAGGAATTACTTCGGATACAAAGCAATATGATCAAGTCGACATAAATGGGAGATTAGATCGGCTTGAAGAACAAAACTCAGTGACACAGTCGTTAATATCGTCTTATAAAAGACACTTGTATCCATCTTTGAAAGAAGAAGTTTCTAGAACATATCCACAAGATCGAACGGTCAATGGGTCGAGAGCAAAGTCTTTAACAAGTAAGGTCATTAGAGTTTAATAGTAACTTTTTCAAAAAAAAATTATGGTTGATTATAATAGTTGTAATGATATGTCGTTAATGTGAAGATCGATGGCCAACGAGTTGGTGGATGCAGTTCTCAGTTTTACTGAAGCGAGGTTTAAAGGAGAGAAGTCACGAATCATTTTCAGGACTTAGAATATTTATGGTCATGTCGGTGTCTTTACTTTCTGGCCTCTTATGGTGGCATTCTCGCGTTGCTCATCTACAAGATCAGGTAAAAGCAATATTAAACCTTAGAGCAACCCCAATGGAATTCTAGCTTTCTGATTCTCAAACTACATATATATATATATATATATATATATATACATATTTATATTAATATTTAATTATGAGATTTTTAAATTTACGGAAAGCTCAAACTAAAAATTAAATTCATAAATATTTTGAATTGAGTTTTCCGTAAAGTTAATAATTTCTTAATTAAATACTAATATAAGTGTATATATACACAATATATGTAACTTCAGAATCCCGGAACTAAAACCCTCCATTGAAAGTGCTCTTATATGATTATCCTTTTTATGAAAATATATGAGTGACATAATGTTATAAAAATCATAATTCTAAATGAAAACATATGAAACATAAAACAGGTGGGTCTATTGTTTTTCTTCTCAATATTCTGGGGATTCTTTCCTCTCTTCAACGCCATATTTACATTCCCTCAAGAACGGCCAATGCTCATAAAAGAGAGATCCTCAGGAATCTACAGACTCTCCTCTTACTACATTGCAAGAACAGTCGGCGATTTACCAATGGAACTCATTCTTCCAACGATCTTTGTCACAATCACATATTGGATGGGAGGTCTCAAGCCATCTCTAACCACATTCCTCTTGACCCTTATGATCGTTCTCTACAATGTTCTGGTGGCTCAAGGCGTAGGTTTAGCTTTAGGAGCGATCTTGATGGATGCGAAAAGAGCAGCGACGTTATCTTCGGTGTTAATGCTAGTGTTCTTACTAGCAGGAGGTTACTATATTCAGCACATACCGGGTTTCATCGCTTGGTTGAAGTATATTTCTTTTAGCCATTATTGCTATAAGCTTCTTGTCGGGGTTCAATACACATGGGATGAGTTTTATGAATGTGGACCAGGGTTGCATTGTAGTGTTATGGATTATGAAGGGATTAAGAATTTGAGGATAGGGAATATGATGTGGGATGTTTTGGCTCTTGCCCTGATGTTATTTCTTTATAGGGTTCTTGCTTACCTTGCTCTAAGGAACTTGTGAGACGCCTTCTTATTTGTATTTTTCTTAACTATTTATAAGGCAAGTAAGTGTAAAATATCTATAAGCTTATTGTTGTGATTCATTTCTCTTTCGCAGCTCAAGAAAAATATTAGTTAGTAATTTCTTGTGTCTTTGACAAATTAAGAAGAATGATTAAAAAGACCCAACTATATATGAAAGTCATAGTGGAACTAAACACTAAATCAATCCATGAAAAAATATGACCAGTAGAATTAACCAAGAAATCCTTTAGAATTATAGATGATTTAAACTGCTCACTAAAACCTTAAGTTCTCAAACTTCACCAATGTGTAAAAAACAAGACATATTGGATAAACCCATGCATGTATTAAGATTCAATTTGCATTTCATTTTTTCACCGGGCTTAGACCATGTCTCCCGAACATTCTCAGTACATATGGCGCAAGACGATTCCACATATCAAGGTCAGCATGGGATCGGGTGTTTTCGCGTCTCACCGTAGAGTCCAGTAAAACTGGTTCAAACAGATAGACATATTGAAATGGAACTTTCTACAAACAAAAAACGCCGTCACTCAATTACTAGGTCTTCTTCCCACGTGTACGTAAATATGAGAAAGTGAATGCTTTCACTAGCGCCTAATCATATCATGGTTCCCCGTTCTTAGCCGTTGGGAGTCCGATGCGACGGTCAGCGCAACCAAGCTTTATCATCCGAAGAAACTGGAAATACCAAAAAGTTCGAATACACAGCTATAGTTTACAGCCCATTTTTGTCACCTTGAATTAAACACTAAATCTAGCAGTTAGATGATGCGTGAGACAGAACATACTAAAGTGATCTATGTAAATATCCGACAGGTAAATACTATGAACTCTGAGAGCCTATTCCACATAGTTATTGAGTGATGTCTCGATAAAAGGAGTAAGCATCACTTAATTTTTTTTAAAGGGTACTTCTAACCCCACTATATTTTGTACTACTATAAGATATTTCTTTCTGTTTTATTATAAATATCATTTTAGATTTATGTATAAAGATTAAAAAACAATTAATTTTGTATATTTTATATATATAATACAATTATTATACATTTAACCATATTTCAACTAATAGAAAAATAAATTTCAAAATAAAATTAATAAATTTTTCATTAAAAACTGAAAACGAAATTTATTTTATAACAAAAAAAATTCTTTACTATAACACTTAATATGATATGAATCAGAGAGATTAGAGTTTAGTGTAAAAAATATTTCAATGATACATTATTTTCTCCTTTATAATAAAATACAAATAAATTTACACTATATATAATGTGTAACTTGTTTATTTTTTGTTGTCATTCTATTTTTCACGTAAAATAGAGTATCATTGGAATAACAAAGTTCTATTATAGAATTACTCTAGTTTAGTGAAAAAATAGAGTAAATCATTTGGAAATTGTCTTAAGCGTCACATTATAAGTTATTATTGTTTCGAATGTAAATGTTTTAACATTTTATCGTTGTCTGATAGACGGTTATCTACCTGTAAAAGTCTCATGTTCCCTAATTTATTTACAAAATTTATCCAAAATTAATTGTTACGTCTCATTTCACTACCACAAAAGGCTTTGGGTTCTTAATATTCTTGAATCTTGATGGTTTAGAATGTCATATTGGGCTTACCATCAGTTACTGGAGAAGCAGATGCATTCTCATCTTTGTTGGGTTTCATCTTTGATGTATCATCATCATTGTTTATTTCTTCTCTGAATTGCTCTATGATAGGAAAGGGCTTCTCCAAGTAAATCATTTTCAACCTTTGCTAATTCATTTAAAAGAAAATATAAATCGATGCTTCCTTTTTTATTAAAATAATAATAGCTCTCAGGTCTTAGAAGAACAAATGAATAAAGCAGTGAATTATAAGCAAATTTAAACCTTAGCACAAAAACAACCTCCAGTGATGAAATGAATTTCAGTGTTATGCTATTGTACATATAAATAAGATATTTGTCTTTCACCCACCCGAAACCTATTTTGTTATTACTTCTTCCGTTTCATTATAAGTATCAATTTAATATTTTTCATGAAAATTAAGAATATTGTATAATAAACAAACATATCCTTATTTAATATATGATTAATTAAATAAAAGTTTGTTGATTATTTAAAAGGGTAAAAATAAATTTAATATATAAAATTACATTAAAATTATAGGATGCCATTTATTTTGAAAAAGAAAATTAAAGTATCACTTAATATAAAACAGATGTAATGTTATTTTAAAAATATATTTTTCCTATTTTACCCTTTTGAAATAGGTAGGCATGTCGCATGTGATGTGTTTATTTAATTCTGTTTTCTTTCATTAATGGTTGTCAGGTGATCTGAAGTTTCTTTTCAAGATATCTAGAAGCTTTGATTCCGATTTACATTTTTTAAAAAGAAAATATAGTTTTTTTTGAGAAAAAAGAAGAAAATATAGTTACGTTGTAATTTTAATATAAATTACTGGGCCTTACGTATGTCTGATACCAATTGTATTCAGCCCTTTTGGGTTTTAATGGAAAAAAGATTTGAAGCCAAAAAAAAAAATGAATCAATGAGGTCGCTGATGATAGATTTACAGGTTGTGAAAGTCAAGAATACTGCCAAAGTCAAGTATTCACCCTAATCGTATTTTAAGGGTTGATTTCATAATTTTTTTTGTATTTATAATTGAGTGACTAATATTAGAATAACTTTCAAATGATGGTGGAGAAAACTGAAAAGAACGGATCAGCAAACTCCTGAAAATTATTTTCACTTCTTCTTCATTTTTATTTATTTATTTACTTCACAGTTAAATATAGATTTAATTGTTTTCGAACTTATAGATTTAATTGTTCTACTATCTTTTTGTTTTAAGAACCCTGATTTACCTTCGAATTTTGAATTAGATGAAAGTAAATTCACATGCGATCACAAGCCAGTACAATGAATTTAGAGACCATACAAAGAAAAGAGACAAATGGGATTATAGATAACATAAACAATCATCTCACCGAACCTTACATGATCCTTCTCTTTAGTCTTTAGGCATGTTCGTTTTAGAGAAGCTGCGATACCTCCGGAGTTCAAAAATCAGTCATCAAATTGGACAAAAAGAAAGTGGCGTAATAATCAAGTGACATTGCGATCAACTTTTACAAGGATTGCCGGTGACTATTTTGTCGCTGTATAAAATAGCGTCACTTAAAATGGTGATGCGGCTGTTTCTGAGAGTCAAAAATTCCATTGCCGATGGTAATCTCCACATACTTGAACAAGAAGTTAGTTATAATTTTAATCGCCGATCGCTGATGCTGCGTCTCTAAAACGAACAAGACTAAAGACTAAAGAGAAGGATCATGTAAGGTTCGGTGAGATGATTGTTTAGGTTATCTATAATCCCATTTGTCTTTTGGGGTTTGATCAGTAATCTATCTATTTAGTTTTTGTTTGTCAACGATTTCAATTATTTGACTCACTCTTTCGACCATTATGGGTCATCGTGCAACACTACACCATTACAATTGGCTCAGTTAATCCAGTTGCTTCCGCACATCTACAACTTGAAGCTTACAATACTGAAATCTAAATTTGAAAAGTAATTAAAAACTTGTGTAATGAGTAATGACTATGTTAGCTATGGTTTTAGAAGTGCCATAGACTGTAATATCATATTGATCAAGGTCTAATTCTGTTTAATTTGAAATGTGTATGTATAAATTATAATATAAAAAAGTGACCATATGCGTAATGTGAGATAGAATGTTTACAGAATCTTTTCATAATTTTTCTACATATTTGTTTATTTATTTTACATCTTCTCAAAAGCAATCTTATACTCCATCTGTTTCTTAGAAATTTCATTTTTAGCATTTTTTTTATTACACAAAAATATCGGTTTAAAAATTTCAATACAATTTACACTTTTCAAGCTGAATATTAATTACAAAATTCATTGATCTAGTAAATAAATTTATTTATTTCAAATATTATTAATTAAATAAACATAACTAATAAAATATAAATATAATATAATTATTTTTTAATATGTTAATCAAAAATAAAACACATAAAAAGGAGAATTAAGCAGCAGCGGTCAATCCAAGAAAATCAGCGGCGGATTTAGCCATGATATGCGCAAACTCATTGAAACTAATAACACCGTCACCGTTAGAATCAGCCTCCGTCATCATCTCCGTCAACTCACGGTAAGTCAACGGCTGTCCCATTTTAGCCATTGACCCAGCAAGTTCCGCCGCCGTTATCTGACCGTTACCGTCGCGATCGAACGAGCGGAAAACCTCCATGAGCTGCTTCTGGTTAATGAGGACCTCCTCGTTGAGATCCGGCATAATCGCGACGACGAGCTCGTCGAACTCGACGGAGCCGTTACCGTTAAGGTCGATTTGGTTGAGGAGGAGAGAGATGTGATCGCCGCGAGGTTTGATGCCGAGGGAACGGAGGAGAGCGGCGAGCTCGAGGTGTGTTAGGCTTCCGTCTCCGTCCATGTCGAAGCGAGCGAAGATGTCTTTGAGCTGTTTGAGTTGATCGGTGGGTTTCGCAGACGCCATTGATGAAGAAGAAGAAGGAAGATAACTTTTTGGGGAAGTTAGGGTTTTCTAAAGAATTGGATATGATAAATAAGTGGAAGAAGCGCGTTTACGGAGACGAAGTTGAAATGATAAAATGTTATTATTATTGTTTGTAATTGAATTGTATTATCGCGTAGCTAATTAAAATTTAATTTATTTTTTATAAAAGAAAAAAAGAAATGCTTTATGATAGTATTAAAAAAAATATTATAATAATAGTTTTAAAAAAGAAAAATGATCAAATTAAATAATATTAAGATGTGTAAATATAAATCTATATTTTTGAATTAATTAATATAGATTTAAAGTTTAAATTTATGTAGTGAAATTTTGGAATTGAAATTTAAAATTGAGAAAAATAAAAAATTACAGAATAAATTATTTCAATCATTTTTTTCTAAAAATTATTTTTGTGACAAATATTTTAAAATAGTTATTTA
This sequence comes from Moricandia moricandioides, assembly GCA_905132885.1. Taxonomy (NCBI): domain Eukaryota; kingdom Viridiplantae; phylum Streptophyta; class Magnoliopsida; order Brassicales; family Brassicaceae; genus Moricandia; species Moricandia moricandioides. The sequence goes on from CAJHQQ010001528.1 coordinate 71,157, forward strand.
AGAGAATTAATTTTTATAAATTCTAACGTAGTATGATTTGTAGTACTTTTCTTTCAATTATTGATGAGATATTAAATATGTGGAGACAAATTAAAGCAGATGACAGGGAAATCATTAATTCGGAAATTGGGTAGGAAGCACATCATGATATACACCTATCTTGTTTTATTATTATGCTTTAATTCTATTTTCTAAATATTCAAATGGAAAGCCTTACCTTTTTAATATTCTAATAAATAAGATTGGCGCAGAACAATATATATATATATATTCAAAATGGATTCATAGTATAGTGTTTTATAGTACACATAGTGTTAGCTTATTCAAAATCGACTATTACACTTGTCAATATGACAAAATCTTATACTCCATCTATTTCTAAGAGATAAAAATATTTAAATAGTTATTTCAAAAATATTTAACTTTTATTTTTAAATCATTTTATTAGTTACTAATAGTAAATTGTATTTTTATTTTAAAATGTACTTATTCAAATATTATTGATTTATATTTATGGATAATATTTAAACACAGAATATAATGCATTTACAATCAATTTTAAAATATATTTTCAATATAACTAAAACCAAAAAACATTCATTATAATGCCTTTTCTCAAAAAAAAAATCATTATTTAGCAAAAAAAAAAGAACATGTATGAGGTAGTCTCAAAAAAAAAAGATGTATGAGGGGGATGGTAACAGAACGAGAACTTGTCAATTATGTGAATTTCTTACAAAAACATATCGTTTGGTAATTAATAATATTGGCTTATATAATATGGAGTTCCAAAGTTTGGAACAAGAAAAAAACGCAACCTAGTGGATATTCTTATTGCCACTAGTTTCAATATGTGAAGATATGAATATATAATCCAAGGAGTAGAAATTTTCTTCTATTATCTCACAACGACTTACAAATCTTAAGTCAAGGTTGTCATCAACCCAACTTGACATTGACGAAGAGTTTTGAACCGGGTCTTGTCCCCAGAAGCTCCCAAACAAAAACTCACCATTCTTTGAAAACGCCTCCAAAGCTTTTTCAACTTCTTCAATACATCCAAAACCTTCCATCTCTACACTCATAATCTCTTTTCTCCATTCTTAATCAACCCCAATATTTTCTTGACATTCACAACCGAGCCCCATTCTTTTTCTTCTTCGGTTTATTCCCCATTTTGTGTAGCACTTTCTCGTGTTCTTGACCAGCTTTTGAGGAAGTCCAAGGAAGATGAAGATCGCGATCTGGAGAGCAAGACAGTTGCAACAACATGATACAACGACGCAATCAGCTGCATATGTGTTAAGATCTTCCATGGAATCTTGAATGAGAGAGTCGAATGAGAAGTAGAAAGACAATAGAAGAAATTAAAGAACAAACTATGTTCTAACATATTGTAGTAGTTTAGGATATTTGGTTTGAAGGAACTCCTTTTTGTTCTTTGCTTCTATAAGGAAGACATTGAGAAATGGATAATCAAGGAAGCAAAAACATAATAAATGAATTTATTTGGAGTATTATTTTAGGTAATATAATGTGTGAACAGAATTTTAGAGATTACGATAATGGTAGCTAATTTTTTCTTGGAAAACACTCTACATTAATGTAGCCACTCGGTCCATATATTCTTTTTGGTAGGGTATGGTCGAAGAAAATGGATTTAGATCAGACTATAAAGCCATTTCTTATTTTTGTGGCTAAAAATAAATTATTATTTTAATAAGTATTGTGTTTACACATTAAATTCGAATAGTTCTGAAATGATCATGTGATTGCAAATGTTTCTGGAAAATGGCAATTATAGTAAGTAAATATAAATAAGTTCATGTGAACAGAAAATATATGACGTTCATTGTGAAAAGGTATCCCATGTGTACACGCGAAGTATCCTTTTAATAAACATTCAAAGCAAAGGTTATGTGAATCGGAACATCAAGATAGAATGATACATTGATACGTTTGGCAAACATGTACATTGACCTTTTCAAAAATGACCATGCCTAAGTCATCACCAGATAAAGCTATAGTATGGCCAGGCCTAGAAAAATGATAATCACAAATAAAAACATGCTTAAATAGAAACGTAATAAACTATATTTATCAGACGACGACAGTAAAAGAGAACAATAACAGTTTCTCGAATCTTACATGAATGTTAATAACAAGCAAACAAAGTGTAACTTATTAAATATTATATTCAATATCAACAAGCTTTTCATTCATCACCAATTAGACATATATATATATATATAGAAAAATCATTCAACCTGCATCAAGTTGATTTAAATTTTTATGTTAATGTATTTATATATACATGTTTAAAGCTTCTAACAAATCAGTCAATTATGCCGACGACTAATGATGTTATAGTGGTCCAAAAATCTTAAGGGTCGACCATGCCCAATATTCTACAGACCAACCGTGGGGTGTCAGCAATTAATTTATACGGACCTGCTTTTAGTGATTAAGAAATAAAGCAAGTTAGTCGTCTTAGATTCAAGTTTATTATGGTGTTCCAACTTAAAACAAATCGGTGATAAATGAATTGATTATATGATATATTATTTAATATTTTATTGATTTTTCGATGTGAAATATTTATCTCAAATAACTCTCTTCGAAATGATGGTTCTTATCGGTCAAAATTTTTAAAACATTTATACTCGGTCGAGTGAATCAAGTACGACAGTTATACTCAGTCGAATGGTTAAGTACGACTATTATACCCGATCGAGTAAAGTTATATTAGTTAGAGGTTTAGAATATTTATGATATGGGTTCTCATATCATGTTAGATTTAGGTTTATTACGTGGATTAACAATAACATTGATCCAAATAGCGCCAAATTTTCATGCATAGGCCCATGCAATCATAGGTCTCGTGGTTGTCCAGCGATCAACCATCTCTTGTTCGCGGATGACACGATGTTTTTTTGTCGCTCAAATAGAGCGAGTTGTATCGAGCTGGCGTCCATTCTTAACCGATATGAAATCGCCTCAGGACAATGCATAAACCGTGCTAAATCGGCGTTAACCTTCTCTTCAAAGACCCTTCCGGCCACCAAGACAAATGTTAAACAGGCGCTCGGGATTGATAGTGAAGGGGGCATCGGGAAGTATCTTGGACTACCAGAGCACTTTGGGCGAAAGAAATGTGATATCTTCCTGTCGATTGTGGACCGAATCAAACAACGAGCCTTGAGCTGGAGCTCGAAGCTTCTCTCGGGGGCTGGGAAACTTGTTCTACTAAAGTCAGTTCTTACTGCACTGCCTTCCTATGCCATGTCTTGCTTCAAGCTCCCACAGTCCCTTTGCAAACAAATACAGTCTGTCTTAACTCGGTTTTGGTGGGATCAAAAACCCGAGATAAGACGACTCTGTTGGTTAGCCTGGAAGAAGCTCACACTACCGAAGTCAGCAGGAGGTTTGGGTTTCCGGGATATTGAGCAGTTCAATGACGCTCTCCTGGCAAAGCTGGCCTGGCGTTTACTGAAACAGCCAAACTCTCTACTCGGTCAAACCCTCTTAGGGAAGTACTGCCGCCATGACGATCTCTTATCATGTAACTCTACAGGAGCCATGTCGCATGGTTGGAGGGGGATACTGGCTGGCCGAGAGGTTCTCAAGTTAGGACTAGGCTGGGTTGTGGGAACCGGAAAGAAAATCAACGTGTGGTCTGACAATTGGCTTTCTACCGGTGAGATCGCACGTCCAATAGGCCCCCCTAATGTCCACGATCAGGAGCTCATGGTGCAGGACCTACTCCATGGCACGAGCGGAGAGTGGAACTTGACGGCAATTCGTAACTATCTGCCTCAGTATGAGGATTCTATCCGACTTTTACAACCAAGTGTGTTTGCGATGGATGACATGATGGTCTGGTTACCGGAAAAGTCGGGGGTTTATACCACCAAATCTGGTTATGCTCTAGCCAAGTTACAGAGCTCTTGGTCTCATATAGAGCTTAGTCAAGACTCCTTTAACTGGAGAGCCTGTGTCTGGAACGTGGATACGTCCCCTAAGCTAAAGCTCTTCTTGTGGAAACTCTCAAATAAAGCTCTTCCAGTAGGAGAGGCACTCGCTCGGAGAGGCATTAGTATCAACACAAACTGTAAACGGTGTGGAGAAAGCGAGAGCGAGATGCACACTTTCTTCCATTGCTCTTTCGCCGCAAATGTTTGGAACCTCATGCCAGTGCACAACAAACCAGCGGCGGCTCCCTCCATCTCGCAGCTTCTCGAGGGTAGCAGGAAATCAACTAACCTCCCTCATATTGGTCTAGCGCAACCCCTCTATCCCTGGGTCCTTTGGAACCTCTGGACTAGCAGGAACCAGCTACTCTTCGAGGAGAAAAACTTCACAGAGCTAGAAGTCCTCAATAAAGCCATTAGAGATGCTAGAGAATGGAGTAAAGCTCAGCCTCCACCGCACCAAAAAGCATCATCAGCAATAGCTACTCCCCCACTCCTGGAAAGTCCTAATCCCTCTACTCTGTTCTGTTTTACTGATGGTGCTTGGGATGCAGGGTCAAAGAAGGGCGGAATGGGATGGATATTTAAAGACAAAGACGGCTCCGTGCTGGCACAAGGTTCTGATGCAAAAAGCTATGTTAGCTCGGCCCTGATGGCTGAAGCTATAGCTCTAAAGTCAGCAATTTCTGCCGCAATCAACCTGGGATTCCTCGACTTGAGGTGCCTATCAGACTCTCGTAGTCTCATCACTATGCTCAATACAGGTTCTCCTGCTACCGAGCTCCAAGGGATCCTCCACGACATCTGCGTGTTGAGTAGTTCCCTCCTATCTGTTTCTTTTGTGTTTACACCAAGATTGGCAAATGTAACTGCGGACGGCTTAGCCAAAACAGCGTTACGAGTGTTTGTGAACTCCCCCACTCCTTTAGAGTGAAACTTTCTTACCCTTTGAATGAATGAATGCTAGTTTGATCAAAAAAAAGGCCCATGCAAAAGCCTAAACAAATCTGCATAGACCTGACGATGAATTGAATCGAAGCTGGATTGAACGTAAACACGGAAAACAAAGTCAACAGTTTACGGTTAATTTTTTTGAATAAAGTTTACCAAAATATAAGTATAATTTGAAGTGATCGTAGTAGTAAAACATTATGAAATTTCAAGAGCCAAAACTCGCATGAAGATGAGATGGACTTCAAGCCCCCCAAAAGCTTATCATCACATAACAAAAACCCACCAGATGACCCATTACTCCCATAAAGATATATATGCTCTAACTCTCAATTCACGTAAACCGTGATTAGGAAAATGTTGTTTCACTGTAGATTATATATTCTTGTTAATAGATCATCTAAGCGATTACACGAGTAGTAACATTACTACTCGTGCAAACCACAATGTGCAAGCCGAAAGACTAAATCCCATACATATAAAACAACAAAATGCAAGGAAGACTGGTTTATTTCTACTGCTTTCTTGATATTGAAATTTATAAAACACAAAGTTTCAAGTAAGACTGGTTAAAACCATAAACAAATACCAGCAGTAAACCAATAAGATATTCCTTCAGTTTTTTAATAGATGAAGTTTTGGCATACTGCACAAAAAATAAGAAATTTACATTTATTTATAAAGTATTTTTAAAGATATAATTTTAAAATCATTCAACCAATTATAAAAAGGTTGTAAAATTTTATTGGTTGAACATTTTCCAATAAACCTAAAGTTAACCTTAAAATCTCAAAACATACTTTAAAATCTTAAAACATCATCTATTTTGAAACAACATAAACTTTCTAAAACATCATCATCATGTAAAATGAAACGGATGGAGTACATAAAAACCCGGTTACAAGATTGCAAAATAAGACTTTGGTTAAAACCGGTTGATAGTTGAGTTGGCTTGTTACACAAAACTTGCAGTATATTCAACAAAACACAATGATAAAAATCAGGGCTAATCATTAGAAAAAAAAAAGAAGAAACTAAAACTTTTTTTTTCACTAAAGATTGACATTGGATCACACAACAATTAGCTCCATTGCTCCTTACTGGATCCCATAAAAATCATCTCTTTCCTTCACTATCCATCATGATGAAGATGATGATGTCCGAAAATCCATTTCCATCCTTTGAAGCTCCTTCGACTCTTACTCACCTCTCGATCCTTCGTCGTTAACCGGCAAGACCCTCCTCCTCCGTGCTCCAAAACGCCGTCGTTCACCATATCTCCTCCTCCAGATGAATCGAACTTGAGATCAATGAAGCCAGGCTCTTCTCCTCCTGTAAAGTAACTCTCTTTCATCGACAAAACCCTCCTCGTGAAACTCATCGCCGACGAATCACTTTTCCGATGCTGCTCCTCGTTGACATTACTCTTCCTTGGCGCCGCTTCGTAGTTGCTCCTCCGCGGATGATTATTTATAACACTCTGTTTATACTCTGTTTCGCTGAAGTTACTCCTCTGTGGATACTCTGTTTCACTGAAGTTACTCTTCCTCGCCTCGAAACAGCTCCTTCTCGCCGGCTCCGATTCGCTGAAGTTACTCCTCCGCGTCTCCGTCGTCTCGCTGAAATTACTCTTCCTCCCTTCGAAGTTGCTCTTCCGATGCTCTGTATCGAAGACGCTAGAGCTTCTCGCGGCGGAGAACGAGCTCCTCGCGCCGGAAAATGACGACACGTCTTCTTCCGACCCGTTTAAGTACCCGTTGCCTCCTCGGAAGCTGCAAAGAGACCTCGATCTCGAAACCCTTAGTGTCTTGCCGTCGTTGTTATAATCCAAACGCCAAGAATCATTGTCGTTGTTGTTCTCATCGAAAGGTCTTTCCTTTTTGGGATTCATCTTCCTTAAGAACCTCCCGATCCTCGAGAACCTATGATGCTTCCTCTTACTAATCTCAACGCAACTGCTACTACTTCTCTTGAACACCACAACTTCCTCTGTTTTTCGACTCTGTTTCGTCGTCTTATTCCTCTGTTTCGTCGTCTCTTCGTCGATGAGAGAAGAGATCCTGACGTTTCCGGCGTCTACGGCGGCGTCTGAGGCTCGGTGTGGAGAGATATCGGAGCAAGAACAAGAAGAGAGTCTCTGTTCTCTGCATTGAGAGCATACGAGGTTAACTAAACGGTCGTTGAGACAGTACGGGCAGATTCCGACAGGGGAAACAGATGGATGTTTCCGACAAGAGAACTCTGACGGTGTGCTGTAGTATAAGGAGGCGTCGTCGTTTCTTGGCTCTGTTGCTGTTCTCTTTCCTCTGTCTTTCATCTTGGGCAGATCTTGAAACAGAGCAGAGATAGAAAGTTTCTAAATTTGGAATTTTTGATTTGTTTTTGGGTGTTGAAGATCCAGAGGAGTGAAGATGACGACGACGATCGGATCTTAAATTAGGAACTCCTTTTAACTTTTGCTTTATATGGTTTCTCGTATTTTTATGGGAGACTGAGAAGATTTGAAAGAGTGAGAATGTGCAGGGAAGGCTTAGCTATAGGCTTCGGGAGTGTTTGCTTTTGCTTTACGTTTTCTCCTTTTTCTTTTCTATTTATTTTTGTTTCAATTGCCCCACCAGTTTTTTCAAAATAAATTTCATTTTAAATGACTGGTTAGTGTATTGTATATGTTAATTATTTTCATGATTAGTGACATCATATCCTCAAATTTGGGCAAAGTTTAAGGGTTATTTGCTTCCTCTAGTGTAAAAATAATATATTACTCTCTCCATTATTGAATAAATTGAATAATTGTCACTATGACATTTCTCACACAAATTAAAAAAGTGTATGAAATATATGTAAATTATTATTAATTACATCTCTTTCACCAATAGTATTGTAGATAAATAAAATTATTTATAAAATCAATGTAGTTTGCAATTATTTTTCAGTTAAAAGTAAGTATAATTAGCGTTGGAATTGTAAAGTGACACTTTTTATAGAACAAGAAAAAATGATTAGAATAGCAATTATTATAAAACATAATGAGTATGTATTTATCTGAATGATATGGGAAATGCATGGCAGAATTAAGTGGAAATCTAGACATAATACATAGGGATTGTGAATTACTAAAAGTAATTAGGGAAATTACATAGATGATGTCATTAGAAACATATAAACTAAATCGGTTAATAAAAGTTTGGGAAAAAAAAAGAAAAATAGAAAGGATATATGATCAATAAACATCGTTAGGATTGTTTTTTTTGAGAAATACTATAAAATAGTTTTTAAAATAAAATTTTGTGTTATAAAAATATATTTTATTAAAATATGAATATATGTATTTATATTTATTTTTTGTTAACTAATTTAAATTTATGGTTTAGAGTTATGAGGTGAAATTTTAGAGGTAAAGTTAATTTTTTTTCAAAAATTAAAAAAAAATTAAAAAAAATAAAATAAAATAACTATTTTGATTACTTTTTCTTAAAAATTATTTTTGTTATTTTTGTGACAAAAATTTAAAATAACTATTTAAAAGAATTATTTTTATTTTTTATTTTTTGTTCTTTGGTTTTTTTTTTTGTTTGAATTTGGTAAAGCCAGGAAGAGTTTAAATGTCAAATTCAATTTCAGTTGATGTGATAGTATGCATTTATTTGATGTGTGATGTATTCATTTTTTCTTTTTTTCCTGCTACCTATTTATCTTTGGAAAAATTGGAAAAATAGGACACTCTAATCTTGAATTTGTCCCTTTAAGATTTCTGAAAGATTATTTAGGAAAATAAAATTCACATTCCTTTTAATACCATAATACCCTTCAATTAACCAATTAAAAATTATAAATAATATATTTTTGTAATTCATTTAATATTAAAAAGGAAAAAAATAAAAACACATTTTTATCTTAATTAAAATTGTTGCTTTTTAATAAATAATAAATTTTCGTAATTCATTTAATATTAAAAAGAAAAAGATAAAAAAAATGTTTTACTTTCTTCTCTTATTATCTATAACCAAAGTAAGAAATAACAATTCTCTGTTTTTTTTTAACTATTGCATTTGTGCTCTACTTTTTATAACTTTATGTTTAAGTAAATGATCTACAAAAACAAAATGATCCACAAAAAAGAAATATATGTGTGGTGTTTAGAGACCATGTTATATTAATATAGAGAGGAGATGGTTATGTTACTGAAGAAGAGAGAGACAAAAAAACAAAGAAAGAAAGATTGTGGGAGGAGAAAAACGTGGAAGAAAATATACTATGAGAGATTTAGGGTAGATTTAGTGTAGATTTAGGAAATATATTAACCAAGATATGGAAGTTTCCATAATTTTTGTGATTTTGTTATAATATGTATCATACGTTGTGCAGAACACTGTAAATTGAGTAGAAAGTTTATTCTTCCGTAGGCGCAACATAATGTAAAAGGCAGAACAAGTTATGATACATAAACAAGAAAAGGTAAATCGTAGAGTTGTGGTTATAAGTTGTAATCAAAGCTCGAGGTAGACTAACAACATCTTGCTATAATATAACCTAACGAATTCTAGCTAAGATATAATATACAAGAAAGTTTTGTTTGTTTTATATACCTAGGATAGATCTATGTATAACTTTTAGTATCCGATTTATAAGCTAAGCAGATAGCGAGAATGCGTATTCTATCCCCAGGTAGGATATCAAATAAAATATGTTTCCACTATTTTAAAAAAAATAATTTTAAACATATAAATTATTATATTTAAGTTTCCAATAGTTTTCATATTTTTTTTATATTTTTAAAATTTATTTTACTATTTTTCTATTACACAAGGGTAAAAACTGTCCAAAAATGTCTAAAATATCAAAAGTCCTAAATGGACAAACAAATGTTGAAAGTGTCTCATTTTTCCAATTCTCCCTTTATCTTTTCTAATTCATTAATGCTGTGCTTACGATATTGATAAATAGGAAAAAACAAAAGTTACAACACTATTCTAACAGTATCTTCGCGCTCTTGATCGTTGTCTTCAGAATCCCCAGGGTATTTGCAAATAAATCCAGCTCTATTTTACTCTTAAGTGAATTCTTATTTATTTTGAAAGTTTTGAGATTCCATTTTTATTGATTCATAGATTTTAAAAAATTTAATAAAATCAATTATTATTAGTATAAGAATATGCATTTATTTTAATGTGATGTGAGTATTCATTTTTTCTTCTTTTTTTCCTGGTATCTATCTATCTTTTCTAATTCATTAATGTTGTGGCTACAATATTGAGAAATAGGAGAAAACAAAAGTTACAACACTATTCTAACAATATCTTCGCGCTAAGTCTTGATCGTTGTCTTCAGAATCCCCAGGGTATTTGCAAATAAATCCAACTCTATTTTACTTGTAAGTGAATTCTTATCTTTTTTGAAAGTTTTGAGATTCTATTTTAATTGATTCACAGATTTTAATATTTTTTAACAAAATCAATTATTATTAGTATAAGAATTTTGCAAAATCAATTTAAATAATTTATTATTCAAAAAATAGTTATAATTAATTTCTTAATTTTAATTAAATCTATGGTTATTAAGAGGTGAATTCTATTCATTTTTACTCATAAGACTCAACTTTTAAAATATCATATGTAGCCATAAAATTTTTAAAATCCATGTGATTAAAAACTTAAAAACAACATTATTATTTTTTACTAAATATCTACAACAAATTCAATCCAAATTATATGTCATTACCTTTTATATAATATATAATTATATTATTTTATTATTAATTAATTAAAAATAAATAATATATGAATTACGAAAAATATAAAATTTATCTTGTTATATTAGCATAATTTTATATGTATCACTATTATTTAGTTTTAACTAAAATATGTTTTGAAATCAAAACAAAAAATCATGCTATATGTAAATTAGCATGGTTATATATTTACTTTACAAAAAATAATGATAGAAAAAATAATATAAATTCATAAAATTTATACCATTATAAAAAATATATAATTAAATTTTATATGTTAATGTATATATATATATATATATATATATTCACAATGTATATAATTTTTAAAATCTATTAACTCTTAAAATTCACAAACTCTATATAATTTCATCTTTCAATAATCCTAAGTAACTAATCCTAGAGTACTTCTCAATGGTAAATTGGTCAATAGAGAAACTATGCCTATACCAATAGACCAATCACTATTTGGTTACTTGGAACTATATGATTATGACAAAATGACATTTTCCACAAATAAGTAGGTTTTGGTCATTTTTGTGGATGATTCTACACTAACATGCACGTCAATGTCCTAAACCGTCCAAACGTGTATGCATAAAAGCAAATAAATTACTGAATAAAAAAGAGAAATTACAAAAGATTATAAGAGATAAATATAGAAAAGGCCAAAAAGAAAAGTTGGAGGGAGGATAAATACAAGAAAAAACATAAACATTGAGTACAGTAGGGAATACATATACGTGGAGATGAATGAACTCATGCGTCTGCCGTTTGTTCTTTAGAAGTCCATGTTAGTCTCACGTCAATTTCTTAATTATTTAAGGGTATGACTATTTTTTTTTTTTTTGATTAACCTGGGGGTATCTCAGGCCCATGGAGAGGCCCAGACTAATCCCCAAGGAGAGGTGCAGCCCACGGATGGGTATGACTATTTTCGTTGTTACCATTCGTAAACCTAATTACGTTTACAATTGATAGCAGTTGTTGAAATTTTACAATAATTATAAAAAAAATTATAAATCGGTTCAATCTACTTAAACTTCTAAAATCCAAATATTGGTTTTAGTCGCTTTTGCGTAATAGTAATATTTTTTCAAAAACTATATAAATATAAAAATAAAAATATTCAATTCAAATTTTAAATTGAAATATATATATATATATATATATATATATATAATATTTTAATTTATATTATAAAATTTTAAGTAAAAATATTTTCTATTTTTAAAAATATAATAGTATAATTTTATAAATATAATTATTATATTTATTATAATAATAATTTCATATTTTTCTAGTTATATAAATATAAATATTGTTAATTTAATATTTAACCAATATCATAGTTGTAGTTAACCAGTTATAAGTGTTTTGTAAATACAAAAATTTTTAATTAATGTATCAGTTATTCAAATCTCTTAACAACAATTAAAATCATAATCACCCACATCCGTAAATTTCCACAACCGCAACCTTTGCAGTTATATTAGTCAGGAACTTTGGGTTCTTCTTGGTTATTCAGGAATCTAATCAAGCTTACAATCTCCGGAAACATACAATTCGATATAAACGTTGGCCTTTGTAATTTTCAGAAAGAAGAAGATAAAAACATTGGTACAAACGAGTGGCAAAAGTAGATAATATGTGTCGATCAACGTAGCGTAACATTTAAACTGCAATTCAGTAACAAATATCGTTAAATTAGGGTTATCATGGATTTGCAGATTAAAACAAATTGGTAAAACAGGATTAGTAAGTTTTTTTTTTATCTATTGTTTAAGTCATTTTCATATTTCCTATATAAAATTTTCTCTCCTACTCCTTTTCTTAAGATAATGTGTATAACAATTATTTTTGACATAATCCTCATATCCCTGGGGCTGGATTAATGAGTCAGATTATAAATCCACTACTGATACAATATTAAATTTTATAAATTTTCAATTTAAAACCAATTATCGATAAATAAATTATCCAGTTACTTATATATTATTTAAATTTATTTCATATTTTGATGTAAGATTTTTATTTTTAATATTCTCACTTAAGATAATAGTGGATATAAATGTTAATTTTAACATAATTCATCATATGTTTTTTAGGTAATATTTTATTTAGTTATTTTTGTAGAATTAAACTTTCTTTAAACTACCAATTAGTTAGATGACTGGAATATTTTTCAGACCAGATTAATAGATTAGGATATATATTTACTTTGATACCATATATGGTTCGAGTTTATCATAAATTTTCAATTTTAAAATAATTATTGATAAGTGAATTGATATAATTCTTTTGTATATTACTGGATTAATTTCTTTCATAATTCTAATGTGAAATATACTCTATTTAAGTTAGAATAGAAAGATATATTAGAAATATGTCATCTAACCAAAATAACATTTATCAAAAGTTTTGTAATAGACGTGAATGGACTAGTTTCGTCGATCTAATTTGATATATATATATATACACGTATAATGATTAAAACTGTGCATGCTTTGTCCTTTTCAGTTTGACGTTTAAATATTCATTATCTATCGTTTTCTTGCTAACGTTATGTAGACTTTCATGATAGGAAGTATGGATCCACCATGAATAAGATCATTCTTGGTAACTTGGCGACTAAATAAAATATATGCGTAAATATATAAACACTATGGTTAAATAAAGCACCCAAGCTCTTTCTTGGATGATGCGGTAGAATAAAGACTAGAACAAACACTATATAAATATAAAACCAATTTGATAAAAAAAAAGTAGTTTGACTTACATAAAAGAAATCATCTAGTATATTGTAAGCATAACCTATAACCCGAGGCATGGTATGGCCCAAGAACATCATTTTTATTTTTTGAAGCTATACATCATCCATGTGTCGTGTGTTTATAAGTTTATTATGAAATTAACAAAACGTATACCTAAATCGAAACGTGGAAATTCCGAGACTGTTGTGTCTCTATTGAGTTACTAGTGATGGATATATAGCCTTCAATGTTTGTTTAACATGACGTGGTAGACTATATAAAATATTTTATTCCATTGTCAGTATTTGTTTTTACCTTTTATGTTTTGTATTGCATACATTAAAAAGCTAAATCCAGCAGTTCATCATGCTAACCCGCAATATTCAACAAGAAAATCACCTAAAACAAATGTTAATGCACGAAACTCTGAAACCATAACTAACATAAAACATTTTTTGCAAAGTTGGCTAAATTAAGATGAAAATAAATGTAAAATCATTGTACAAATTTTAAAATAAAACAAAAAATGGGTTGGGTAAAAAGGTGTGAGATAATGCAAAAGTCTGGCACGCCCTAGGCAACATGCTTGAACAATAGACATCATTTGGGACATGTCGATGTTCTAAGGTATGTTTTGTCTCCCCTAATATTATTCTTCATCTCTTTTTTTTTTACAAAAGCAAAAAGGAAAATCCAATTTGAATATTGCTGCATATATCTGGTTTTAAAATATAAAACGTTTTCATAATCATTGTGTTGTATTGTTCCGTTGGTTCATTAATTATATTGTTTGTGTTTCATGATTGGATTATCCATTCCTAAACAGACAAGATCTTGCTTTTCTCATTTACTTAATTTTAATTATCTTCTCTACGCACTTTACCTTCTGCATTCCCATGTCGGTCCAGTTTGGTTAGCTCTATACCGGCTGCCGAAACCATCTCTATCGCCTAATAGTATTTCTTTTCTGTCAAAGGATCGCCTAATAGTATTATGTGGTTAATATTTATGTGATTTTAATCATCTCCCGACAAAGCTAGAGGGTCCATATCTTTAACAGCAGCCCAACCATGTGATAAGAAAAGACGGTTTGTTCTTATGCAAAAGCATATATGCTTCCTATACAGTTTATTAATGTAATAAACACTAAGGGAAATTAATTTTCACAAACAAAAAGTGCCAATACAATGTTATCAAAATGAAGAAATTCATCAATAAATAAATACGAAAATTCGATTATTTTTCGTAGAAACGTTACAAAAAGGTTCTACGTGAATTACCTATTTCGACCAAACAAAATAAGAAAAAAAAACATTAATGGGTAATCATCCAAAAACATATCAATCAATAGTTTAGTTTCAAAAATAATATTCAGATTCGTGTTGGGATTCGCATTATCCTCCCTGTAAAGAAAATAAAAATAAATGGTAAAAGAGCAGATGAATAAAGACACAATAAAACCAACACACAAAGTTCTTAAGATATACAAGAAGAATAAAGCTAAAACCTAAAAGACAAAAACATACCTTAAGATATTTTTCCTTTTATTATTTCAATGTTCCTTCAAGCTTCTTTACGCGTAATCCTGATGAAACAGTTTAAATAAAATCAGGTTGTAATAAACTATAATGCTAAAAATGGTACAAAAAAAGGAAAAAAAAAACAGAGAAAGAGAGATATTCTTATTATTATTATTATTATTATTATTATTATTATTATTATTATTATTATTATTATTATTATTTGTAACTTAAGAGATGTATTATTCAAACCTGAAGCAGTAGATTCCAAGAGCAGTAGTGATCTCATGAATGACTGAAGTTGCAAAATGCATATATAGTGCCATAGTGAATATACAATAACCTAGAAGAACCCAAAACTCATCCACAAGAGCAACCCTGCACAGAGATTAACACAACCTTTATGTATTAAAGACTATAATATCTGATGAAAACGACAGAAACAAGAAAGAACATACCCGTTGTTGAGTCTAGCGGTTAGAGCATTTGCTAGTGCAAAGGGAAGGTAAAGCAGTGACTGTATACAAGAGACATGTTAATGAATACAATGAACAAAAAGGATCGAGTGCGAGTTTTATAGGATTATTACCATACACATGTTTGTTTTTAATCCTTTTGGTTCATCACATATGTGAGCTAGAATTATTCTTCCCTGGAATCATAAACCAATTGACTAATGCCTCAGCTTTCGGTTCATCATTTCACAATGAATGAATGCAGATTCAAAAACAAGATTCTGCTTACCACAATGAATCCAAATGCAAGACCAGTTCCCAATACAACTAAGTGAGGGTAGTTTCTTATGAGATCAATTGGAGACAAGTAATCCCTGATTAGAGACAAAAGGATAACCATAAGTCTCAATGAGACCAAACCATGTTGAAAAAAAGATTAGAAAAGACATACCAAACCAAAACTCCTGCAAGTAGCCCAACAAAGGGAGACAGCTGAATACACAATACATGTATCCACGTTACAAACAAAATTTAGAGAAAAAAAAAACAGAAAATAAAGTCTTAATCATATCACAGACTATACCATAGATAATGCTAGAAACATGCTTCCTTTTCTTGACTGTATAACTTTGTTTACATTGGACACGCTGTAGAATAAAGCAACATGAGTGTAAGCAGAACGAAAAGCATAGTAAGAATCTGACATAAACTCTCATAAGACTCACCTCAATGCAAATGTTGGTATAACACCAAAAGCAATCATCGTTATTAGTACTACTCTTGATGTTGTAATCTCTGTAAAAGAACGAGAAAAGTTCTAATGGCATAAATAAACTTGTTAAGGAGACTAGTTTACCCAAAAAAAAAAAGCTTACCGCTCAAGAACGGTACCCAACTAAACAAGGGGATTGACTCTCCAAACTGCTGAGCCCACCATTCAGCACCTTTAAGACCAAAACAAATATAAGAGATTAAAAAAAGGAATTGTTAGTGACAAAGAGGTTTGCACATAGACTGTTGAAGCTTTACCAACAATGGCTGTGAAGAAGTGACCACAGTATATTAGTGCAAGACCTTCTGTAGGACCATTGACTACCGGAAGAGTAAGTATATTGGTAAAATAGCTAATGACAAAAAAGGGTTATTAGAGTTTGCGCAACGCTAAAACAAAAACAGAGTTAAGCTGAAGAATGCAACACACTTACGTTTCCCATGTAGATCCAATGAATGGAACAGCTGATATAATCCAGAACCAGAACGTGTCTCTTCCACACATAGCAGTACTCCCATATGCCATCGTTTCAAACTGTTTTTCCACAAATTTTATCAATAGTTAACGATAAAGGAACATAAGAAAAGAAGGATTGTAATGCCTACCGCACAAGCAAGTGCATCGCAACCTACAAGAACAAAAATGTCTGTAAGAAGAAAGGGATAGCTTTCACTGTTACAAAGAGAGAGAAAGAAAGAAAGAATACCATGATCAAAGAGCTCTCCGAGTGGGCTACTGGAGTTGGTTCTTCGTGCTTGCTTCCCATCAACCGCATCAAACGTCTATAACATCAATCATAAGAGCTTCAAAATAAGTCAGAACTTGATACTTAACAAGCAGATGATCCTTAAGAGAAAGGACTGAGACCTGATACAAAAACAGAAGTAGTCCATGTGCTAAGTGAACCCATCGAGGAGGAGGAGAATTCAACTGAGGTGAGTATACCTAACAAAGAAAATCAATATGAGCAAAGCAAAAGGGAAGCTTTTTGAGAGAATAAACGAAACCAAATCGAACTCACATAGCCTAACAGCGCAGATATGATGAGAAACATGAACCCCGTAAGTGTTATCTACAAACACACAAACCGTAAGTAACAACACAGACATTGGAGTTTAAAAGCGAAACAGGATTTACTTATACCATGTTGGGTCTGAATATGAATCACACATGAAAAAAATAAAGCAAAAAAAACGTTAGTCCAATGAAATTAAAAAAGGAAAAAGACAAGGAGATGATACTTACGGCATCCAGAGAGGGAAGATTTTGACAAAACGGTTCCAAAAAGGTTGGAGAACGTATTTGGCAAGATAAGAGTGATCCACGCCACTGTATTTGTGTCTATGAAGAGCAGCTACACCATGTGCTCCTATGTATCCCATCTCTTTATCAAAAAATCCAACCTTTTTTTTTCTAATTCTGAATCAAACCTGTCAAAAAAAAAGGATGGATCTTTCTGTGTCAAGACGAACACTTTTCAAAACAATAAGATGAACAACAAGACCCATCTTAAAAAGAGAAGGAAGCATATTCGATCTAAAGGGGATGAAGAGGAGAGTCCTTACGGCGATGGCGAAATGCTACGAAGACGAAGACGAGGCAAATCGGTACAGAATCTGAGAATGTGTATATATAAAGGTAAAAGAGGGAGAGAGAGATTGTGGCTATGCTTATGAGAATGCTGAGTTATTGTGAGTCTCTTCTCTCTCTCTTTTGTGTGTTCTAAAAGAGGCGAAGCGGGACGAGAGTGGAAAGAGGAGGGCTTCGCGTATCTTTATTTATTTATTTTCTATATTAAGTCCTTTCTTTATTTATTCCTTTTCTATTTTCTATTTCCTTTATTCTTTTTCTTTTAAAAGAAAAGAATCTTATATGAATATTGTATATAATAGTTAGAAAAATTGCTAACAATAACATAAGTTAAGTATTATTTTGTAAAAATACACACTATCAAAAATATAATATTTGGATTTACATTTTAGTGATTCTTATTTGAAATAAAGACCAACATAGAACTAAAAAGTTTTTGTACTCAAAATAGCATTTAAAGAGAAAAAATACCAAAATAAATTTTATTAAAGAGTGTAAATATATATTTATACCCTTTGGGTTAATTAATCTAAACTTAGGGTTTAGAGTTATGGGGTTGAGTTTTGGCAATGAGGTTTATAATTAAATAAAAATTTAAAAATATTAAAATTTTCAAAATAAAAAAATCTATTTTGGTCATTTTTTTCTTAAGTGCTATTTTTTGACAAAATCAAAAAGGTATATATAAGAGATTTGCCCTAATTGTTTAGGGTTCAATGTTAAAGGGGTGAGGTTGAGTTTCTAATTATTTTTTATAAATATTTAGAAAATTTAATTAAGTCTATTTTCATCAAAAAATTAAAGTATTTTTGAAAATTTTCATTTATTAAAGGTAAATTTTCAAAGTGAAATCAAAATTATGGTACAATTGTAATTTTTTCATAATAGTTTCTCTCTTTCGAAATAGTTTATGCTAAAAACATTTTGATTTTTCAAAGTAGAAAAGATTTTCATATATCAATGTACTATTTAATTTTATCAGAAAATTGTGTAACCAATGATATTTTGTACTCCCTCCGTTCCGCTCCCAAAAGATCCATATTCTAGCAAAAAATATTGTTTCAAAATATTGTATTTTTTACATTTTCAATGCAGTAGTGAATGATAAATTGTAAACTTTTAAAAAGATATTAAAATTCTATTGGTTAAAAGTTATGAAAAATATTAAGTTACAAAAAATTATGCATTGGTAATTTTAAATTCATATGTTTTATTTATATGCGTAAAAAAATTAAAATATACATCTTTATGAAACAGAAGGAGTAGATTGTAGAGATAATGATCAAAATAGACCTAATTTTTTTTGTCCCTAAATAGCACTCAAGGAGAAAAATAATCAAAATAGACTTTATTAAAGAGTGTAAATATACATTTATACCGTTTGGGTTAACTAATCTAAACTTAAGGTTTAGAGTTATGGGGTAGGGTTTAGGAGGTGGGGTTTAAAACTAAAAATTTAAAAATATTAAAATTTTCAAAATAAAAAGATTTATTTTGGTCACTTTTTCTTATATTTTATGATAAAAAATAAAAATGTCTATTTGAGAGATTTGCTCTATTTTGTAAATGGTTAAAAATTTTAATTTTTGTTTCAATGATATGTTCTAAACATTATTTACAAAGTAATTTGTACACGTATCGTCGCCACATTTATTCTTTAAAAAAATGAATTTTTTTTTGAAAATATGGTAATAGATTTATTCTATATATAGAGTAATTTTTTTATTTATTTTGTTCATCTCTTTATTTTTTACTCTAAAGAGAGAATCATTAGAACCACAACAAACTCTATTATAAAATTACTTATATTAGAGAAAATGAAAAGTTTCATTTCTACCCTAAGTTTAATATAACTTTTAAAATTTAACTTAAATTTATAATTAAAATAGGTTTAATTTATTTTTCTAAATATTTATAAAAAAATTAGAAACCTAAATACACCTCTTGAACACTAAATCCTAGATAATAATCACTAAAATATATATAATCTAATATTAATATTAATATATACATGATAATTATATTTTTTTAAAATAATATTTAACTTAACTTGTGATATTTTTAACAATTAAAAAAATAGAAAGAACTAGATTGTCTAAGAATAAATATAATATTTGATATATACTTGATAATTGTATTTTTTTAAATAATATTTAATTTAACTTGTGATATTTTTAACAATAGAGAGAACCAGATTGTCTAAGAATAAATGAGTGGACATTTTTATGATCTCTCGTAATTACGTATTCAACAACGGTTTTTATATTTTGGTCCATTCGAGTCTGTTACGTGTCCTACGCGCTAGATATTGGCAAAAACTATAAACGAAAATGCGTGCAAGATTGAATAAAATGCG
This sequence comes from Moricandia moricandioides, assembly GCA_905132885.1. Taxonomy (NCBI): domain Eukaryota; kingdom Viridiplantae; phylum Streptophyta; class Magnoliopsida; order Brassicales; family Brassicaceae; genus Moricandia; species Moricandia moricandioides. Next base: position 91,253 of record CAJHQQ010001528.1, read on the forward strand.
AACATGGATGTACTTATAAGATGCTGATTATTTAATTAAAACTAAAAAATATTTGCTTATTTAAACTTTTATATTTCTTTTTTTTTACATATATCATTATATAGTATATAAATAGACAAAAAGAGAGACAGGTTGTTCTATAGATTTCTATATTTTGAAAAGTTTAAAGAATCGAATTCTTCTTTCGTTCTATTTATTTTTGTGTTGGCCTCAAAATGTTTCTTTTTCCGAATGTGGCATCTTCGTTTTTTTATATTTGTAGACAAAATCAAAGTTGCTTTCTTTTACGATGTCCACAAAATTTAACTTTTCGAGTATTGTATACGTTAACAAATTGATCACGACCCATCCATGACTTATTATATTTAAAGATCTTCTATATAACTTTATAAATAGTATGGGAAATTCGTATGCATACGCGAATTATTGCAACTTGAGATAAATCTTTTATTCGACTATTGTTAAAATATCGTTGAAACCAAGACGTTTCGCCATCATTGATTTGTATTTTTGTCGAATAATTGAGTAGTAGTAGTAGTATCTTAATATTACTATTTGGGGTTGGAGAATAAGTTGAGCTGTGTTATTTTTTTTATTTAAGCAAGTTGAACAAGGACGATCACGTGTCCTAAATAATGCTTACGAGATCTAGTGCAACCCATTAAACTACTCTTAGCTAGTCAGGTGAATTTAGTGAATAGATTGCATAGTTTGTTCTTCAAACGATAACGTTTCATTATTATCGAAAATTTCAAGGGTTATTTGCAAAAGTAACTCAAAACTAACCTTTTCTGTTTAACTCATTTTTTTTTTGAGATTTTCACCCCACACTTGCATTTTATCTACGAAAATGCCATTAATTTTTTTTTTTGGTTTTTCGAAAATGGCTTCTTTACTGTCTCAACCTCATTATCTTCAAGTATTTACAACATTGCCACTACCATGAATAGTTCAACAACCTTGTACTACCTATTTGGAGCTTTTAATGCCCTTTAATGAATAGTTCAACAACGTTGTACGACCTGTTATGAACTAAAAACAATATTTCTTTCACTTTCTCTCCATATTCATCCAAAAACTCAAGTTTTTGATTCAAAATATTTTACGGTTGACAGAGCCATATTTCTTTCGTTTTGCTTTCGTTTGAGGTTCTGGGTGGTTGGAGAAGACCATGTGTGCAAACGAAGTCATCTCACCTAGTTTAAGGTACGAATTTGAATTTTTTTAAGATCTGTTCGCGTAGAAGACTTACTCTTAAGTCATCTATATGTAGAAGACTTACTGATAAGTCTTCTGGTCAAAATGAAAGACTTAATCTAAGTCGTCCGGCTTTGTTTATTAAAAAAAAAAACTCCAGACGACTTATATGTAAGTTGTCTACGAAAAAGGGCTGGTTTTGCATTTGACCGAATCGTGTCAGATCTTTGACTATTGCTGGACGACTTATAATTCAGTCGTCTCTGAGAAAGTTAAAATTTCAATATTTTATTCAAACTAGACGACTTAAACGTAAGTCGTCCTAGGTTAGTTTTGTAATTGAAAAATAAAACTTGAAATTTAACTTTCTCCAGACGACTAAATTGAAAGTCGTCCAGACAGACGACTTTATTTCAAGTCGTTCAGGAAAGCAAAGTCGTCCAAAAGTTTTCCCAAGTTTTCTGGTCAAACCTTGCTTCACCCGGACGACCTTAAATTAAGTCGTCTACCTGGACGACTTTCAATTAAGTCGTCTAGAGAAAGTTAAATTTCAAGTTTTATTTTTCAATTACAAAACTAACCTAGGACGACTTACGTTTAAGTCGTCTAGTTTGAATAAAATATTGAAATTTTAACTTTCTCAGAGACGACTGAATTATAAGTCGTCCAGCAATAGTCAAAGATCTGACACGATTCGGTCAAATGCAAAACAAGCCTTTTTTCGTAGACAACTTATATATAAGTCGTAGACAACTTATATATAAGTCGTCTGGAGTTTTTTTTAACAAACAAAGCCGGACGACTTAGAATTAAGTCGTCCCATTTAATTTTCAATTGCAAAAGTGACCTCTTTAGACGACTTACCTTTAAGTCTTCTGGACGACTTACTTCTATGTCGTCTGCGGCAATGTTTAGTGAAGTTCTTCATTTTCTCTATGTTTACTAATGTGTTTTATTTTGAATATTTGCAGATGATTCATCAGTTACAAGCAGTGTATGGAGAATGGTTGTTGAAAGATTGACGTTGGGATTTTGTGGTTGATGAACTCAAAGGATCAAGATTGTTTTTATTGAATGAAGATTCAACACATGCTGAACTTGTTGCAATGGCTCAAGAAGATTATAACCTTAGGTTTGGAATAGACCTTAGTACCAGTGACTTCCCAGCAATCCATGGTCCACTTCCACGGTCTCTGATCATACATGACTTTAATAATGTTCTCCGCGGGCAGGTCCTCAACCTCGGAGTCCCATTTTGGCC
>CAJHQQ010001529.1:0-93649 GCA_905132885.1 Moricandia moricandioides
GATGCTTTTATAAGTTCTAACACACACTAAAATCATCGTATGTATATAAGTTAGAGAAATATTTTAGAATTCACAAAAAATATAACAAAATAACACATAAAAAGTACTAAATATCATCTATTAAATAGTTTTTTGACACATATATTTATCAGATTAATTAGTTAAGAATTAGGGTTTAGATTTGTAAGGGTGGGAGTTTAGGGTTTATGGATTAAGGTTTAAGTATAAAATTTAAAGTAATTATATTTTCAAAGAAATATTTCATAAATGTCTATATTAAATGTGTTATTGAATAAGGGTACTTTAATCTTTTTAATTTTTTAATGAATGCTATTTTGATTTTTTTTTTCTTTGTGTGATATTTTGGGATTAAAACTTTTAATAAAATTGCACTATAAATTACTGTTCCAGCAAGTTGATTTTAATGCAAATAGCTTTCAGACTTAAGTAGATTGGTTTATTGACTACTCAACTATAAGAAAGAAGTCACACATAATCCGTTTTAGTAAAAAATAATAATCGACAGAAACATTTGATTTTATGATTACTCAACTATAAGAAAGAAGTCATTCAGTTGTCAAAAAATAGGTCACTATTCCATTAGATGTATGTATTTATCTTGATTGAAACATCGATCATATTGTAATACAATATATAGAACATTAGATACATCTGGTTAGATGATATGTATGCAACAGTGCCAAGTGAATAAGTGATGATTGGTGATTTGTCCATATCCTTGACGTTTGAACGAAGAAGATCAATTTATACAATATGTTAATTAATGCGATAATTCATACCCAAGGTACTCGTACAAGCTTGACACGAGCAAGGTCTTATTAAAATACAGAGTTACTGAGTGTATATGAATATGATTTGATAAACTGTATTTGTAGAAATTGTACATTAGAATTTAGTATCTAGATTTTTTTTATGTTGTTGTATCTAGTGTAGTTGTAAAAGTTAAATGAGATTTAAAAAAAAGTATTTCTATATATTTTTTTGGTTTTAGAAAAGATGGCTATCACAAGAATTTCTCTCTTTAGTTTTAGTTTTAGTTATAGTTTTAATACTAGATAAAACATGATTAGTAAGTTTTATGATTGTAGAAGAAATTGAAGTTAAAACATTTACTACAAACCAACCGATGGCTCCTTACATTTCATTGTAATTTTTCTTTGCTATTGTCCAGATTAAATTATCGCACATTAGTTTGAAAATAGTCTATGTCGCCATATTAATAGACAAAACCTTTTATAGCGGTTTCAAACAATTTTGAAGCGATTTATAACGTTTTCTATGACTGTTACAAAATGTCAACAACCGCTACCAACCACAAAAACTACGTTTACGGGTAGTAACGGGAAAACCAGTCAACCCTTTATTGTCCATATTAAATTATCGCACATTAATAGACAAAACCATTTTTGACTTATCAAAAAAAAAAAAACCATTTTTGACCAAAACATTGGTTAAACGAAAAAGGTTAAAAAAGCATTCCATGTTTCAGTTTACACCAGGATGCGAAAGTCATCGAACACCACTTGGATTGCGACGAGAAAAAAATATTGAAGAGTGGTGCTTGCTAGAATTTTTTTAATGTTTTACTACACTTTTTCCAAATAAAATAATTTTATAATATAATACAATTTAATTTATTTTATTTTAAAATAAAAATAACATCGTTAAAAATTATCATATCATTATTGGAATAATTCCATTTTCCACTCTGTTATGAAATGAAAAATCGAATAAAGTAAGAATTTTTACTCTAAAACTATTTTTACAAAAGTATAATAGAAATGAGAGGTGCTCTTAGCTTTTAGGTGGCACTTTAAACGAGAATAGTATTCTTTTGGTCTGGATTAGAAAATGTGTAAACCTTGGTTTAAATTTTTCTAATTACTCAAAAAAAATTAGTTATATGTCATTGACAAAATAAATGTTCCATTTTTACAGTTTTAAAAAAAAAATTGGTAGTTTAATTAAACATCACACAAAATAGAGCATGTACCGACCAATGGAATCTCAAATCATTCTAAATATTTATTGAGTGATGAAATTTTAAAATGTATAAGAATAGTATTCTATTGTAGAACATTATTTTCATAATGGAACAAAAAAAATTAGCAGAATATAAAATTGACTTAATTTGGCCAGTTATCCAATAACGTCTTTAAAAGTATCTAACATGTAATGTATTATGTAAAAAATATGATAATATATTTAGAAAATTAATACCTTTGTAATTAAAAATTAAAATAACACTGATTATAAATTTTATATTATCATCAAAATATTATAAAATAAAAATGTTCATTAATTTCTCATTATGAGAATGATTTTCAAGTTTAATTTCTTATGAAAGTGGAAATATACCAACAACCCTTATACTATATTTTATTTTTATGAATTTTTTTGTCTTTTTACTAAGGGTAGATCTCCTAAAAAATCCAAATTTTACTATAAGCACAATAAATTAAATATTTTTAATTAAAGAGTTAAAATACTCTTAATAAATAATATTCTAATATAAATATTTAAAATTATAATTTTAAACTTTATACCATAAATTTAAATTCTAGTCTCTAAAAATTAATCATCAAACCTTAAACCCCAACATTCCTCTTTATATCTAAAATCCAAGTTTAGATTAATTCAACAACGATATGTGTTTTTACTATTAATGAAATCTATTTTAATTATTTTAGAATTATCAGATGTTTAAATTTTCTTTACTATTTCTCTGTTTTATAATAAAAATTATTTGAAAGTGTTGACCAAAAAATTAATTTGATTTGTTTTTCAAAAATATATCTTTATATAGTTTAATATTATTAGATAATATGTGACTAGTTAATTTTTTTATTGAATTATATTTAGTTTATAGATTAAATAATAAAATAACATTTTTCTCTCTTTTTTGTGAATATTTATATTTTTACCAAATAATATACTGTAAAAATCTATAAATTAATACTATAAATTATTAAACATCATTAATAATTTTTTCCAGTCATAAATTTGGTCGGTTCAAAATATAATACAAAAGGATAAGATAATAATGTAATATTTTTTTTAGAAAACCCTATGTAAATATATAAACCCATTAAAATTATATTATATATATACTATATAAATATAAACTTATCATAATTTTTTTACACGATAGAATTAATTTTATATTTTTAACACTCAGTATATTATGACATTTAGTAAAATTATATGTAAAACCAAATTTAAATTCTATTTTTATATACACCATATGATATATTAAACCAATATAAACGTTAAATAAAAAACAATTAATATAGAACAAATATCTCAAATAGAGTTTTTTGAAGTTTTTGTTACAAAATATACTTCAAAGAAAAATTACCAAAATAGATTTTTTTATTTTGCAAACTTTTTTTTTCTAAAATTTAAGTTTCACCTCCAAAACTTCATCATATAAGTCTAAACCCTAAGTCTAGATTAGTTAACCAAAATAGTATAAATGTATAATTATACCATTTAATAAAATCTAATTTGGTCATTTTTCTCATTGAAAACTATTTTGGTGACAAATTTTTTTTTAGCTTTATCTTATGATATTTCTCATTAAGATATATACATTATACTTATTTTTTTCTTATCTTTTAAAAAATATATCTAAAAATAGAAGAAAATATAACTAAGAATTATTTTTATAAATTAGTAACTCTATAAATTTATAAAATCTAGTAATCTCAACATTATTAATTTATAGAGTTTTTACACTAGTAATATATAAAGAAGAAATATATTTAATAGATACTGATAAGAAAATATCTGACAAGCTGCCCGATATCAGAGAGTAACAGTGAGAGACGAGCAAAAAAAAAAAAAGGCTGCCCATCGGGCAATCTTCAAACTCCAATACTATTCTTTTATTTTTTTCCACTTTCCAAAAAAGACAAAAAAGACTTAAAATAATTAAATATCTCAACGCCAATAGTCACCCTTTCAATGTGTACATAAATGCTGAGACTTCCCTCTTCCCTCTTCTCTCCATTCCATCAACTCCCCCCAACCACCGTCCTGCTTCACGGTGGCGCTTTTTTCTCACGGCGGAGCGCCTCACCGGTTGCAGACGGTGTCGTGATTCCCAACTAACTATGGGGCAGAGCATGAGCTGTGGAACCAGACCTGAGCAGGGGATCTTCGCCTCCGTTCAGTGCGGCGACGTCCTTACTCTGCGGCGAGCCATGGCCACGGATCCGTCTCTTTTGAATCAGACCACTCCTTACGATCGCCACTCCCTTCTCCACGTCGCTGCTGCGAGTGGTCAGATCGAGGTTAGTTTCCGCCGAGATCTCGCCGGAATCTTGTGGTTTTGGTTTGAGATTCGCGAGGATCTCTCGTGAGATTCGATCTTTGCTTACGCATTTTGTGGTTTTGCAGATTCTGTCTTTGCTTTTGGAACGAATCACGAATCCAGATGTGTTGAATCGTCACAAGCAGGTTAACAATCACATCTGATTTGGTTTGTGTTTTTGATGAAATCTAATGAGCTGATTTTGATTCTTGTAGACTCCGTTAATGTTAGCTGCGATGAATGGGAGGATCTCTTGCGTGAAGAAGCTCGCTCATGTTGGAGCTAATGTATGCTTACGTTTCTTGTAATTCATTGTTTGGAGCTTTTGATTTGAGATTTTAATTGGGAATCTTGCAGGTTTTGATGTTTGATTCTGTGAATCGAAGGACGTGTTTGCATTACGCAGCTTACTATGGACATGCTGATTGTGTTCAAGCTATTCTCTCTGCTGCTCAGTCTAGTCCCGTTGCTGTTCATTGGTTAGTCTCTTTGCTTCTTCAACATTGTTTTTGAACAAACTCTTTAATGTAAAGTTTATACCTTTTGTTTCAGGGGATATGCGCGGTTTGTGAATATTAGAGATGATAAAGGAGCAACACCTTTGCATTTAGCTGCTAGGCAGAGACGTCCTGAATGTGTGAATGTTCTGTTGGACAGTGGCTCTCTTGTTTGTGCTTCCACTAGCGTATACGGGTACTCAAAACGTTTCCGTTGAGACTAGCTTTTTGTTTAGAAGTTTGGGACTTATCCTTTCATGTTTTGTTGATGAAACAGGTCTCCAGGTAGCACACCTCTTCATTTAGCAGCAAGAAGCGGATCTATCGATTGCGTTAGAAAGTTACTTGCTTGGGGTGCTGATCGTCTTCAGAGAGACGCTTCTGGGTATTATTAACATTCTCTGTGGCCTCTTTCCTATGTTTTGTTGTGGTTTTGGTCATTTTATCATATCTTGAAAATCGTTTCTCAGGAGGATACCATATGTGGTTGCCATGAAACACAAGCACGGAGCATGTGGAGCGTTGCTTAACCCGTCTTCTGCAGAGCCTCTGGTCTGGCCATCGCCTTTAAAGTTCATCAGCGAGCTTAATGAGGAGGCGAAACTTCTCTTGGAGCAGGCTTTGATGGATGCTAACAGGGAGAGAGAGAATACCATCCTCAAGGGAACTGCTTTCTCATTACCATCACCATCTTACTCCGACATGTCTGAGGTAATAAAACATAAAACCCGCTTACGTTCTGAACTTGTACTGTAACACATTCATTAATACTGAACGCAACGTGTTTACAGATGAGTGATTCGGAGCTGTGCTGCATCTGCTTTGAGCAAGCATGCACGATTGAAGTCAAAGACTGTGGTCATCAAATGTGTGCACAATGCACACTAGCACTTTGCTGTCACAACAAACCGAACCCAACGACTTCAACCGTGACTCCACCGGTCTGCCCATTCTGTAGAAGTGTCATCTCACGGTTAGTAATCGCCCAGAACAACGACAACGACAAGAGCAAGAGCCAAGATGAAGTTGTTGTTGAACGTGAGGCAGGTGATGTCAGCTCCTCAAAACTCAGAAAGCATAGAAAATCGATAAACCTTGGAGAAGAAAGCAGCAGTTTCATGGGACTATCAAGCATTGGATCGTTCGGGAAGATAACCGGCCGTGGCTCGGGAAGGATCGCAGCCGACAACGAGCTGATGGACAAACCGATAATGTGAGAATTGAATGTATAAAATATAGATGTTTTGTTGTGTGGTGGGAAGATTGAAATAAGGAAAAGAAGTGGTGAGTTTGTGTAATGAAATCAATGATTTGTTGTTTCTTTGATTTAAGTTTTTTTTTTTAAAAATGGTTTTGTTATTATTTGGGTTACTTCTTGAAATGAAATGGAATCTCATCATCTTCTTGTCTTCACTCACTTGTTTTTTTTATTTAAGAGTTTACATGATCAAACCTATCACGTGGGTAACAAGCTAAACTCATCATGTAAATTCGAGAAGACAATGATGAGTTTGTTAACAATGAAAATTTTGGACCTTAGTTCAGTAATATTTCAAGATTTAGATCAGCTTTTAGATATTTCAATTTAAAAATTAATTTTCCATTCCAAAAGATAATTTGAAACCTATTTTATTTATCTTTTTTGTAAAACAAGTGTTGGTCTATTTTCCTTTTATGTTGTTATCTCGCAACATTAGACTTTTCGCCTATTTTGTTTTTGTCTTTAATAATGAAAAATGGACAATTAAGAAGGGAACAAATGCCATGAATGAGGATGCTAAGTTGCCAACGGAGAAAGAGATGGAGCGTCAGAACAAAAAAGAGAAATAAAAAAGAGTGTTTGGGGCATCGTTGAACCCCACATGATCCAATCACTTTCTTTTATTCCTCTTAACAAACTATAAATATTTGGCTTTTTGTTTAAACTAAAATATCTACATCTTCTAATATTAGTTACAGCTAATACATAAGAGCACCTCCAACGGTAAGAACCCATTTGGAATTTCTAAATTTTTTTTTTTGGATTTAAAAAAAAAATTAAAAAAAATGAACCAATCGCGGGCTGCCACGTGTCAGTGAGGTCCGCGAACAGTTGAAGAACCTGTCTCTTAAATCAGAGTTTTTGGAGCTGGTTCTTAGCAAAAATTTATGGGCTCACCCGTTTTAGAACCCCTTAAAAACTTCCCATTGGAGGTGGTCTAAGAGCACTAATATCAATGGATTCTCAACAGTAGTATTTCACAAATTCCAGTAAAAAAAAAAAAAAAATTTTAAATGTTAAGATACTCTGTCAAAAGTATTTCAACATTAGCATACACACGGTCACTTTTTGTTTATTCCTTGGTGGACTAGACTATTCTTTCTTTTGATACGCGTAACACACGCTCTGTAGAGTCATAGTGGGCAAAGACCGATACGTTCGGTGGATACTTTATGTTAATCTACTTTAAGGAAAACTTAGCATTGTGTTTATTATTTAGACAAACGAAGAAGATGAGTGTTCAATTTCTTACTTTTTAGTTTTTATATAAAAAAACGTGTCTGACCCGAAAGATTAGGTTGAGCCTATGTCGAGAAAGGGGAAAAGTGAAAGAAGAAAGGGGATATATATATATATATATTGTAAAAATCACTAGTTTGTGTTAAACCTAAGCCACCTAACGAAATTTGAAGTACAAATAAAATCCAATATAGTTTAACAAATCAAATAAAACTCTTCTAAAAAATACGACTTAAAAGATTGTTTTTTCATTTAGTAGTTTAATAGTTTTGTTTTGCAGTTTTTACTAAGAACGCCAATTTTGCTAACAAAACTATAGTGCATTTGACATTGTTTCAAATTATTATTTGTTTCATCATCATAATTCATTTATATTTATCCTAATACAAATAATGATCAATCGACAGAATCTAAATACCAGATCACAATGAATGGGTCCACAATCAAATGAGTCTACAATATTTCAGTTTACCATGATTTGACGCTTTGACGTGTCTAGTTTACTTAATAATTCCTAATCACAGTTGTGCAATTATCATATGTTTTGGCGTGTCAATTCTAACATGTAGGATCCACTTATGGTACCACATTTACTTACTATTTCCATTCCTAATCTAATCTAATCACATTTGACATTTCAATTGTAACTTGTTGGTGCCACTTTCGTTGCTGAATATACTAATCGATTATGGGACCCGACCGGTTGATGAAAGCAAATTTAGACTAGACACCTTAATCCATGTTTAGCGTATTACATCAAGCCAGAAAATTCAAAAACTATACAATCGATTTATTAATTACAGTCAATTTTCAAACATGGAACTTTTAAAAAAAATATTTTGACTAATTGTTAAGCTACTATTACCAAATGCCAAAGATATATTAAAAATAGTTAATATATTAAATTAATAAGTTATTATAATTATAAATATAAGACTATTTGATTTAATTTTCTGATAAATGACTATTACAATGATAAAAACGTTAAACAGTAATAGAGAACCACAAAATAATCTCATGCTTATTCACAGATAGAGGTTTACTTGATAAGTGAGATATTCACACATATTTACAAATCTTTATGAGAAAAATTTAGTTAGTTTTTATAGAACATCGATAAAATATCATTAAATTCGTTTCTAATGACAATTACTTTCGCACTACATGAAACTATCTCTACATAATTTGTTTACCAGTTACCCGTGGTCACTGGCCATATAGGGCTCACAAGTCAGTCGGTACATATACGTCCCAGTTCGAACGTGTCATATTGTCTTCAGTTGATGCCAACCAAATCAACGTCTCAATTCAAATCTGAAACTTAGAACCAAAAAATAATAATAATAGTTCAATTATGAGATACCTATATTCTCACACTTGTCATCTTGGTCCCTAATAATACCAAGATACATACATTTATTAACTAACCTTGCTATACGCGGTTTATGTCCCATCAAGTTTTGATGACACACTATATCAAAATTCTGACTCAAAACTTACATGAACTGAAAATAATGTCAACTTTATTACTTTCATTTAATATATGAACTAAATTTCTAACTACAAACCATCTGAATTAAACATACAACTTGATTTGATATAGTTCTATGCTGCCTAAAAATTGGTATAGGCTAGTGCCTAGTCGACTAATTGGTCATAACCGAAAAAAAATATGATCTATGCAACTCAATTTTGTTTAAATCACTATAAATAAATTTTAATTGGTCTAAATTGGTCCAAATTGATCTAAACTGATTAAATTAAATAGCATTACGACTTTGTTATATTTCCAAAGTTTGTTTGATTCTTTTTTGATATTTAATTTTATATTTCACCAAAATGTTTTTAACTAAATACATAAAATTTAAAAATATGTAACAGAAATATTAGATTTATACATAAACATATAATTGTAAATGCTAGACTCCGTCTATTCCCCGAATAACAATGTTATTTACCGTTTTGCGATTTTTTTAACATTGGTTCAAAAGTTACGAACTTAATGTACAAAACAGTTTTTTTTTGAATAAATTTTGCATTAATATAAAAAATGATATATATTTAACGCAAAATTAAATTGGCATATATATGTAAGAAATTAATTATTTAACCAAAGAAACTAAAATATGACCTTAATCTGTATGAAAATTATGCATATAACTAATATTTGTAAATTTGACTCGAATTGAACTTATTTATTTTGCTACTTTGATAGCAAAGCTGTTATCAGAGCCGAGTATGAATTCATTCTTTTAGAACATTTTAATGAGTCCCCAACATTTCAAAGGTCTCGTAAAAAATATATTATTAGTTTATAAAAATATATTTTTGATACAATATACAACAATCTAAACTTTTCAAAAAAATATATGATAGTAAAAACATGAAATGAGATATAAATAAATATAGTGTAATATTATATGTGACATGTACAATAATTATTTTAAGTGTATATATTTGATTATAAAAAAAATTGGATGGGGCCCCAAATTTTGCAAGCCCGGCTTTAGCTGTTATTTGTATGGCTGGACAAAATATTTGTAAATTTTGATTCGATTCATTATTCATTTTGATTTGAACTAAAAAATCATGATATATGTAATTCAACGAAGCAAAAAAATATTAATATGCAATATCCGTAAAAAACGAATCAAATTACAAATATTAATATTCTTAAGAAACAATATCTGATCCATTATATGAATATATATACATATATTTATAGTAAGGTAAATTTTTCAAATAGATATTTTTGAAATTTTTGTCACAAAATAGACTTTAAGAAAAAAATGACCAAAATATACCTTTTTTATTTTGATGATTTTAATATATATATATATATATATATTAATTTAAAATCTTACCTCAAAAGCCCTAACCTATAACTCTAAACCCTAAGTTTATATTAGTTAACCCAAGATGTATTAATGTATATTTACACCTTTTAATAAAGTCTATTTTGTCATTTTTTTTTTGAATTCTATTTTGGGGATAATTTTTTTAGGTCTCTTTTGGTCATTATCTCCTTATATAATTATATATAAGTTGTATAAATATTATTTATATACAAGTTTTATATTTTATTAATTTTAGTTATTAGAATTTAAAAATAAACAACTTATTTTGTTGTAATAAAATATTATTATTTGAGATTTTATTTATTTATAATTTTTATTTTATTTCTATGGATCGTATCGGATATCCGGAAAATATAGAATTTTTGGATATCCAGAATACCAAATATTCGACTGCTACAAATCGAATTGAATGGTTGATTATTCTGATGAAACATATTAGATCATAAATAACTCTAAAAATCCGGATATTCGATATGTAGCCACCCCTAGTTATTTGCATTGGTTCTAATCAAGTTTATAAATGTTCTAATAGCTACCACATCAGCGACAGAGTTGGAGATAACTATTAAACAAATGTTCAAAATGTGTTTTTAAAGCCTAATTAACACAATTTCTAACGCATAATACATCTAGTTCCCTTACTTTTCCATCATTCTGAATTTCTTCAGTAACTTTTAGAATTTAATTTGGTGGCTTTAACTTTCAAAGCAGAAATCAGAATCTTACAAATGTTAAATATTGAAGTCAGAAAAAGTCTGACATATAAACATGTTATTGACTGCTTCACGTAGGTCCTATACTGTTTCATGAGGCTCTTTCCTATTGTATTCTTGCATTTTATTATTATTTCCGTATTACATTATTATTCAATATCAAAATTATTCGCAGTCAAATCATACGTAAGGGCATGATTAATGCAGGTCTCTTAACAAGGGGTTCTTATTTTTTAAGAGACCGTATCTTAATTATAACTAAGAAAACTTAAGAACCGTCTCTTAAATAAGAGACATAAGAGACGTCTCTTATCCGGAAAAATGTAAAAAAAAAAAAAAAAAATTAAAAAGAGGACAAAAAAATTAAGAACCCCATCTTAAGAGACCCGGGTTAAAGATGGCCTAATGTCCCCTCCTCAGTTAATATTTTGATCAAGTTTTATCATTCATTCCCCCTCTATATTTATGTGTTCGAAACTGGTAAATTAAACGTTCCTCATATGATCTCATATTTGATATATTACTTATGATTTGAGCAGAAAATTTGCCATATTGGACGAATTTTGGTACGAGTCCATAAAATAATATTGTTTCTAAAACACTGAACACACTCACCGGAAAAATTGTATATTTCAACATGAACTTTACGCGTCGTTTTTTTTCCTTCACGAACTATATAATAGTGCGTATTTCATCACGAACTTAATTTTTTTTCGAAAATCCCAGATGAACTTTCAAAATCGTGCCTATATATATGTTGATCGTCAACGATGTTAGTTAACCGTTAATTTATCAAAACGACGTCGTTTTGGGTAATTAAAATAAAATAAAAATATGTTCCTTCCAAGAATCAAACTCTGGCACAGAAATATAACACTAAACACCTTAACCACTAGACTAAAGTAACACTTTTGTAGTAGTTTGTAAACAGTAAATGATATATGTTTTGGATTTATCAAATAAATCTTATCAATTTTTATTATTTTAGTTTTCTAAAATAAATTTATTATTTTTTATATATTTAATAAATTTTACGAATCCTTATTTTATAAATTTAAATTAATTACTATTGATTTGAATAATTACCTTTTAGTATTATTAAAAATAAAAATATAAAACTAAATTAAAATGTATTATAATATTATTAAAATTATAATATTACAATATATAAAGTCAAACAAGTATTTTAGATATATTTAAAATTATTAAAAATTGAAATATGTAAATTCAAATTTAACTTATAAACTTAGCTCTATAAACATAAAAACTAAAATTTAAAATTTACAATATATTTTATTTTTATAATCATATAAAATAAAATTTACAGCAATAGTAATTAATTTAAATTTATAAAAAAGGATTCATAAAATTTATTTAAATTTATTTATTTCAAAAACTAAAACAATAAAAAATGAAGATTTATTTGATAAAACCAATATATATATATATATATATATATATATCATTTAATGTTTACAAACAACTACAAGAATGTTACTTAGTCTAGTGGTTAAGATGTTTGGAGTTATATTTATATGCGTGAGTTCGAGTCACAGAAAATGCAGAATTTTAATTTTTTGGATTATCCAAAACGACGTCGTTTTGATAAGTTAACGGTTGACTAATATCATTGACGGTCAACATATATATATATATATATATATATGCACGATTTTGAGAGTTCATATAGGATTTTTGAATATTTTTTTAAGTTTATGATGAAATATGCACTATTACAAAGTTCGCGAAGAAAAATGAACGACTCATAAAGTTGATGTTGAAATAAACCATTTTTCCCACACTCACCCAATGAGTTGTAAAACGTTAAACAAGGCAATAATCTTTAATGTGAAACAAGTGACTGTTTCTTGTAATTGG
This sequence comes from Moricandia moricandioides, assembly GCA_905132885.1. Taxonomy (NCBI): domain Eukaryota; kingdom Viridiplantae; phylum Streptophyta; class Magnoliopsida; order Brassicales; family Brassicaceae; genus Moricandia; species Moricandia moricandioides. Next base: position 12,783 of record CAJHQQ010001529.1, read on the forward strand.
TAAAGACAATAATATATTTGCTTTGTTAGCATATTAGTGAAAGCTGTGTATAATGATGCATCATTATAGGATTATTAAGACAAGCAGAGTGGTCAGTGTAATGGTTCATAGTTAGTATGATGGGTAAAAGTGGAATATATTGCAACATTACAGCATTTAGAACACAGTTCATATATAAACAGAAGATGAGGTGAATATATTTGACTGAAAGTTCAAATATAAACAAAAGATGAGGCGAAAATATTTGACTGGTTTTGACAAAAAAAAATATGACGTTTTCAGTCTGCATTCTGAAAAAGAAAAGCAACCAAATATCATTAACAAATTATAAACTACATATGCTCCTTTAGGTGCTTCAATCTGGTATAATTTTCAAAAATATTGTTGTGTGAATATTTGGTCGAAAGAATTACAGTGAGTGTCAAAAGATAGAAGACAATGTGAGTTGAGAATTTCAGAAGTAAAAGATCCTCAAATTTTCTAAAAACTGACATCAGAATGAAAGTTTCTCAATTCAAACTTTCTTAGTCAGGAAGTGGAAAGGGCTTGGATGTTCTTCCATTCAACAAAAGAATGCATTTGAGCTTGGGCTTAGTTTTTACAGCCCATCTTGATAAGAGCATCTCAAATCCTCTAAAACTCAGCTTATTATTATTATTTTAATGAAATTTAATTATAGATTTAAACTCCCATTTTTATAAAACTATGTGTTTTGTCCGACGAATATAATCATATTTAAAATACTATTTATTTGTACAATGCAATGTTAGATCAAAAGTCGTCAAAATAACTTATTGTTCATGCACTTAAAATTTTAGATAATAAATTCTTTTAAATACATAACAAAGTTTTCATAAAGTAGAAAAAAATTTACTACATAAAAACTTAGGAATTCAGAATTTTATTATATTTTTAACTCGATAAATATGTATAAATATTTGTCTTTTAATTTCAAAATTTTATGAATGATTTTTAGATAATAACATAATACATACTATTTTAAATACTCCTTCCGTTTTAAATTATATGATGTTTTAGAAAGTTTATGTTGTTTCAAAATATAAGATGTTTTGAAATTTTAAGATACTTTTTGAAGTTTTAAGTTTAACTTTAACTTTATTAAAAATTGTTCAACCAATAAAATTTTACACTTTTTTTATAATTGATTAAATGATTTTAAAATAATATTTTTAAAAGTACTATCTAAAAAAGTATAATTTTTTTAATTTTTGTGTAGTAAACCAAAACATCATATACTATTAAACGGAGGGAGTATAACTCAATTTCAAAGGTGTGGATGGAAAGGAATTCCGCATGGGGGAGTAAGTAGTACGCTGGAAGCTTTAGGTAAAGCCTTGTCATTGACAAGTTTAGTCGAAATCGTATCACATCTTTGAATTATACTGGTAGTCACTAGCTGGAAGGGTTATTACGTAGGTGGTTTGAAGTTAGTCCTTTATATTTTTCTGTCCATTATTTTAGTTTATTTCTTCACAGTTTTTATATACATAGATAGTTTACACATCCTTTTGTAAATATTTTCCTACCATTTGATCAACAAATTTGATATTCCATAAAAAATAATAATAACACAATGCATAATATTAGCAAAACATTGAATATTTCCTTTTCCATTATTCAGAGTTTGATATTTTTTATACTTGAGTAGTTTTTATACATATTTGGGTGTTATATATAATCATTGCATTTTATTATTTAATTTTACACAATAATTATAATCCCTCCAAATAGTATAAATATACGAAATCTTATATGATGATGTTTATATGTAAACAAATAAATCTTTACAGATTCCATGATTCCTGGAGTGCATTTCTTTAATGCATAGTATAAATACTTTTGATAATAAGTGTGCTAAGAAAGTGTGCTCCAGCAAAATACTTTTAGAATGTTCTGTTTAAAAAATTATACTAATTTGTATAAAAATAAATCTATTATAACCTAGCAGTATTTTTGAAAGGGTGAGTCCAATGGTTTAAGTAATATTCTATATTATTTTGTTAATAAGAAAATTTTAATTATATAATAAATCATATATAATTGTTTATTAAGGGTATCAACGACTTTAATTGTCATAAATTTGTACACAAGAATTCGAATGCAGTTCTTGACAATTCTGCACTAAGAAAGGGAGGATCCATCAGTATTACATTTAGCCCATCTTATTGGTGGCCGTTTCCAGTGTTGCCGGCCCTCTACACCATACTGCATGCCATTACTATGTGAAACTTCCATGAATGACCTCTCCACTTGCTTCCATTCTTAGGCATCATTATTGGCGTACTGCATAAGAGGCTTCCAATGCATTTGTTTGCTTTAGAAAATTAGGACATTTCTACTTCTCCACGGTCTCCATAGGATCCAAAATGGTCGCTCTTGGAGATGTACTAGCTGAACTGATGTACATCACAGTAGACATGCCTCAATTTGTTTTTTTTTTTGACATCAAACGACCATTTTATTACTCAAATAAGAAGTGGTATAAAGAGTCATCCCGAAATGAAATAACCAACAGAACAAATTTCCCTATGAAAAGTTCTTACAATTCTATCTAGAAAACCGAAATTGCATTTCCATCCTAGGAATATATGATATCTTGAAGGCTTGAAATCGTCTCTAAAAACTCTTTATTATATTCAGGTCCGTTGAGACATTTGGCCATGCATTAGGTTATGCGTCTAGATTTGTTATTGTAAAATAATGATTTCGCTGAATGTACATGTTTATACTTTATACTGTTATTTTTTTTCAGGAGACAAAATGTTCAATTATAATACTCTCTCTGTTTCATAAAAAAATGTCATTTTAGATTTTTTTTTTTCAAAAAATGTCATTCTAAGATTCCAATGGAACTTTACACATTAAATTCATATTTATCATTTTAAATAACTAATAATTTTTATTTAAATATTTTTTTAATTAATTAATCATATATTAAATATATATATATATTAATATATTTTACAATTTTCTTAATTAATGTGAAATGTGTCTAATTGTCAGTTTTTGCGAAACGGAGGAAATAATATTTATACAAAATGTTGTTCTTTTAAATTCCGTCAGATACGACTTCATATAGTATAGACAAGAGTTAAAGTAGTTCTTAGATTGATCATTACTGCAAATTCACCAATGCACATTAGTGCATTGGTGTTTATAAACTCTTTATACGGTCAATCGATAAAATTTGCGTTTTTACGAATAATTAGTTGCATAGCCTTTGGATAGGCTCGATCAAAAAAAAAGCCTCTGGATACGCAAAATGGGAAAACACGCTCGCCTTGATTTCAGTGATCAAAGCATTTAAATCTTCTTTTAGTTAACAAAATGTTATTAAAGTTTTAAATATTGCTTCAAGACTATATTCCACTTTTACATAACCAAAGTATTTCACCAACTCTACTCCTGCTTTCCAATGCTTATTGTTTTATGTTTTCTAATCACCGGTTATTTCCAATGTACAAAAAATATTAAAATCACGAGAAAAAAGCATGCAAAAAGTGTATGCGCCTCTAAATATTTCACGGACAATTGTTCCAAAACTGAAAGAAGCGTTAAACAAAAGCTAAAAAAAGAAATAATATATCACTATATTATTATATAACTCGTACGTAGTTTATTACAATTTGGTTACATGTAGCTGCGTACGTACGTACATACATACATGATACCATATGAACCATCAAAGATGTCTAGCCTTCTTAATCTTGTTACATAGAGATGTTGAATGAAACATACAATCAACCTCTCTAGAAACATTCAGAATGATCATTCTCCTGCTTTTTCTATAAGAATTTCTAACCTTCAAACTTCTCGTCGGGACTCCCTTAGGTTTCCTCGGCGCCGGGGGACAGGTTCGTGGGATCGCCGGGAGAATTTGATCAAGACGTGTCGGAGTCTTACAACAATCTTCTTCTTCTTCTTGTTCTTCCTTCTTTAATTGTACTCCTTCGCGTGAGCAATTGGTTATGTCTTGGACTTTAGCTTCAAGATCTTGATCTGGCCGAGCGGTCCGGTCAGGAAACCCTAGAGAGGGTACACGAAGGAACCCTAGTTCTGTCTCGCAGAGATTGTTTTGATCAGAGAAACCCATCTTTGAGAAGAAAAAAACGTAAAAGAGAAGGTAGCTAAATAGTTCTGATGAAAGAGAAAAGAAAGAGACAGAGAAGAAGTTTATGGCTTTAGTGGTTTAAGTTGGTTTATATAATGGTAAGTGGTAACACTTATGTACGTGTTGTTTTCAATTGTGTATTTTGTAAAAATTATTTTATTTGAGAACATTCGGGGTTTTAGTTTAAATGTTTTGAAGGATCCGATGCAACAAATATACTTTATGTAAGCTTGCTTTTTAATAAAGCAAGGTTTAAGTTAGCAAAAAAAAATAAAGCAAGGTTTTCCTCAATTTGGTTAATCTCTATACCAGTCACATGTTTCTCGCATTTTAAGGCCACATTTTTGCTTTAACATTATTTAACCAAACCCAAATATTTACTAAATAAAATAAATAAATATTGAAGTTTGAATTATATAGTAATGTTAGAACAGATAAACTTGTTTTTTTTTTAAGTTCTTGAAATGAAAAACCGACAATTGTAAGTTATACAAACTCGTCTTCCTTCTAATTTTTCAAAAATCATATCAATTCTCATAGCGAATTAATCAAGTTGTTATTCCGTTAAACAGATTACATATATAATAATTATGTAAAAAGATAAACGAAAGCTTGAAAGCGTATTGACATGGAAACGGGAAAAGGCCAGTTTAAATGGTTGAAAAGAAAAAGGTCAATTACTTTCCTTTATTCATAAGCTAAAAGAAATTATTGAATTTAGCGTCCATAGTAAGATAGACTGTCCCTTTCATCTTATTCAAATTAGTTAAAAAAAATCATCATTTTCTAATTCTATATTACTTTCTCTATGATCCTAACTTTGATGCATGTGAACAGTGATCTCACATGTCTTCTATGTTATCACACCCACATATACATTATACCACCCATGTACATCAACATTTAATAGGATCTATCATACATCCATTACCTTTTGTGTGTATATCTAGTCTAGATCGATTTATCTGACAATCTTTAACGAATCGTTATGATCACTAGACTCTATGGCGATTAAATAACGATCCAACAACATTAAACTATACCCACCTAACTGACAAAAGAATCTTAAATGTGTATGATACAGTTTCAGATTCTATCGACAGTTCTCAACATTTGTCAATGAAAATCAAGAAAGGCAGCGAAAGTCCAACACTACTAATAGATAGTGTACATATGTTTTGTCTCTGTTACGTATAATAAACTAATAACACAACAACAAAAGATGGCAAGATACTTACAAAACATTTAAACAAACACCTAAGAAATTATTTCAGTTTAGCGTAGTGGATATTTATTATAATTCGTATAGAAAAAAAGATTGTTTTCTTTTTCAAGTTTCGAAAGCTTCTACTTTTAAAAAAAATGGTAAATGGATCCAAGATTTTCTTCACGTAGGTAGAAACGTTTCTATCAAGTCACGAGAGAATCTTGGTAATCCTAACCGGACAAAAATAGCAAACTTATTATATAAAGAATGGTAAATTACTGTAAATAAACCATCTATATAAACAATCCAAGCGGCGTGGTCTGTGACTAAGTGGTAGTTGGACAGGGACTAGGAAAAAATCCTCTGAACTTAGTGCTTATGAGTTCGGTTGTAGCTAAGAACTAAAATCCTCGTTATTTTTGGGCCACTTATGTTCTTAAGAACTAACTCTGTAACGGTCCGACCGTCCACGGTTAATGGACAACCCACATTTGTTTTTTCGCCCTATGAGCTCATCCCGTTCCAACGATCGGTGCATTAATTTTAGAAGGCTTGAAATCATTGTTTACTGTCTCTGCAATCACCACATGACAATTCCTCGTTTCTTGACATCACTCACACGATATCACGAATCATTTCCCGATAGGTCACTCATTCTTCCACTACTCCAGGGCAAGCACGCTTAACTTTGGAGTTCTAACGGATGTGTGACGAAAAAGATAAATGCATTTTTGTGACATCGATGACCAGATCAATTCTTTTAAGCCTTTCCATATATCTCAACTCGGGATATTACAAATTCATTCTTTAAGATTAGTTGAAATTTAAACTAATAAATAGTACTTGGAATAAACAAATTGATTAGACGATGAAGAATCTCAGTAGACTTGCATACGTGCATTGAAATTAATAGAACGGATAAAACTAATGAAAGTATAGAACAAATATACCATAACCATATTTGAGTGATACATTTTTAGATGTATTACATATACAAAGTATTAATTAATTTTTCTGTAAAGTTATTTTGGTGAACTAAAAAAATCAGTACAATCTCTTTTTAACCGATGAAAAGAAAAATAAAGTGCTGATCGTAGTACAATTCTTGGTGGCTTTTGGTGCTTATTGACGTGCCCTTTACACAAACGTAACAAGCAAATAGTGTGAATGGTTGCAGCAAATGCGTTTGTTAGATTTGTTGTAGATCTCATTTTATCACCATCTACCACCAAAAGTACAACACTAGCTACTCGAGATTCTTTAACTTGGTATCCCAGTCAGCAACTGAAGTTAAGCAGATACAATGTAACTTCTTGTTTCAGATAAAAGTTTAAAATCAGATAGTTATCCAATTTTACCGGTAAAAACGGATAAATAAGCACCAGTTAAGCACTCACTCTCATGGAGCATAATTGAATCTGATCTCATGCTCCATCATTATGTCCCCCATCTTCTACTTTCTCCTTCTACCATTCTTGTTTCTTCCATCTTCTTCCTCTTTGATTTTAGTTTCAATTTCAGTGTAATTACAATCATTGACTACTAATAATTTAGTTGGGCAATGTCTCTACTGGACAATAAAGATCATTACAAAATCTTGTCTTGCTCAAACATGATTTTTCCAAGAACTTATTATCTACTTATGATAATGTTTTTATTTAACACTAAGGAATTTACGAAACTGTGGATCTATTTTAAGTGTTTATGATTGAAATTTAGGTAGAGAGATACTGCAAACAATTAAAAACTATAAAAAGACTAATTTTGTTTCAGAGACATCAATTAAATTATTTTCAAATGTAAATCAAACCACTAATGTAGTCTTTTTCAACTATATTTTTTTCATTACAAAAAAAAACAAGATTCATAATACGTAAGACTCAAACAAAACCGGCTGAATAAATTGATATCTCCGGAGAGATGGCCCTATAAAACGGAACAACAACAGAAAGAGAGAGAAAATGACTCAAATCTCTTACAACTATATCTATTTATATTTTTCTACATATATTTTTTTAAAGAATTGTTTAAAGCCACAACATAAAACAATTTCTTCTTTCCTTTTACCCGATGGATGAGCAATCCTCATTACCAATGGAGTTTGTTGTTTCAAGAGACACTACTTTAAGTCTCTTTAACTGGAACCACTACAAAACTCCACAACCGCATTAGCAGGAGCTCTAGTCTTAAGAATCATCTCCTCAAACTCATCTTCTGGGTTCGACAACGCAACAATTGCTCCTCCTGCTCCTATCGTAGCTTCATCCTCATGTATCACCACTGTTCTTATCACTATATTCAGATCAAACGTGCCATTATATGAGAAATACCCTATTGATCCCGAGTAAAGGCCTCTCGAACAGTTCTCAAGCGAATCAAGTATCTCAACTGATCTTAGTTTTGGAGCACCGGTCATTGACCCGCCAGGGAAAGCTGCTCTCACACATTCCACTGGACTAATGTCTGTTTTCTTCAGTCCACGTATGGTGCTCACCATAGTGTGTACTGTTGTGTATGTTTCCACGTCCATGAGGTTAGGCACATGGACTGAGCCAGGCTCACAGACACGGCCCAGATCATTCCTCAGAAGGTCAACAATCATCAGATTCTCAGCTTGATTCTTCTCACTGATTACATGACAGGTTGTTAGAGAACAAAGATTCTAGACATGATATGCAGAGGCATAGAGGATAGAGTGTTTGGTGTTTACCTGAGTTTCAATTGCCGTTTAAGTAGTTCATCTTCTTCAGGTGTGGAACCACGAGCGATTGTACCCTTAATCGGTTTTGCTTCAAGCATCCCATTTCTATCCAGCTGAAGAAACCTTTCAGGAGACGAACAGCATAAAGACAAATTTGCATTTGAGAAATTGAGAAAAGCTGCATATGGTGCTGGATTCCTCTCTCTCAGGTGGAGATAAAGTCCCAAAGGATCAGTGTTCCCTATTCTCCATCTGTTCTGAGTAGTAAGGCAAAGCTCGTAGCTCTCCCCGTCTTTGATATACTGCATACACCTCTCAACGTCGTTGATATACTGTTCTCTGGATTTGTCAGGGACAAAACTTGCTTTGCGTTGAGATGAACCTATAGCTGGGAGATTTTGATCCTTCCACTTTCTTGTGGACGAACCACTCATGCTATTGAGCGTATCTTCAGTATCCTTCAGGAAAGAGGTCGCTGCAGTTTCCTCTTCGTGAAGAGATAATATATAAACGTCATCAAGTTGATGATCAATGGCTACAACATTATCCGCGAAGAAGAAACATGCTTCTGGAGCCTTGGATTTGTGACGATTAATTGGCATTCCACATTCTACTTTAATATCATATCTGCAATACAAAAAAAGGCAAATAAACATTCATTCCAGAAGTCCATACGGTAAGGCGTTAGGACAAAATTGTACAATGGAAAACCATTTGTGCAAAGGGCGTGGGGGAGAGATCCATGGTCTAAATGATTTAACACGTACCCAATACAACCTACGTATCCACCACAAAAATCAAAAGGTAACCCTTTGAAGTCCTTCTCATCATAAGAGATAGATGAAAGCTCCTGTAAAAAAAACGCAGAAAATATATCAACTCCATGATTGTTGAAATTATACGTTATGTGGTCCACTAGACAAGCTATGTTTAGGAATAAACAAGCGTAATTCCATACTATAGTAAAGTCTTTTGTCATACCTTACGCAGAAATTCAAGAAAGCCTTCTTCCAAGAACCGTTCCTCAGTAGAACCACGAGCATCTTCAATCAGAAGGTGTCCAGCATGTTTAGATGTTATATCGCTGGAAAACAAAGTCATAAAAGTTTAATGTTTCAGGTCCCATGATACGATGCATCATTGTGAGGATTATTAATGCAGCCATATCAATATATAGTCCCATAACGACCCAAGCACGTAGGTACATCAAGAAAATTTTCAGGCGGGAGGGTTATGGCGCTCAAGTAAAAAAATAACATAAACCTTCACGCCGATAGAGAAAGAACAGGTCTAGAACCTTTGATCAGATAAACTAAATGTCAATTGCTTCCAGAGGGATCCACCTTTACCGCCCATGAAAGAAAATCGCCCTCTAGCCTGGAACAATTCAATTGGGAACAGTCTTCAGATTCAAGTAGATATTATCTTGTCAAGAGCAAAAATCAAGTAGCTATTTCAGGAGAAGACTACCAACCTTGTCACTAGAAGAAGTATCCAGCCAAAAAGCATCCTTCCCTCTACTGTTTCCATAAAGTTCTATGAATATATTTCTTGCTCCACCAACTTTATGTACAAGACGTTCAAGCTTCTTCCATTTTAACCTCAGCGTTTTTGCATGAGGTTTCGGGTATGTTAAATCCACCAGATCGAACACGTTTACACCATTTTTCTTGGCAGTAGAGAGAGAGGTAATAGAGTTACTATAATAGCTCGAACCATTTCCTGTATTCCTTGTTCTGGAAAGTTCTTTCAGCAATTGACAGGCACTAGGCACCTGCATGTTTGCTAAAAAATATTTATTATTCAGGAGAAGCTCTAAGACGGTTAAATTATAGACTAACATCACATGATACTAAAGCAAAGATAGGTCTGGAATTAAGAGAATAGAGAGGCAGAAATGAAACTATGAAGCTTCAGAGGGCTCACCAGTCTCATTAAACATTCTTCGACGCAAGGATGGAGATTTATAGCGACTCCAATAATCCACAGTTACGTCTTTGAAATTCTTGAATATTTGGCTTCCATAGGTGGTAGCAATACTCTCTGGATGAAACTAAAAGCATAAATGCATATCAGAGACAGTAGAACAACGAAGGAAACTAAGTAAATATGATCATAAACATCAAACCTGCAAACCATAATGAGGAAAAGTAGAATGCATGATGCCCATAAGAATGTGTCTATCTTGTTTTCCTTCAACATGGGGAGAAGGCCAATAACTTTGGTTTTCCAACGTTTCCGGAACAGAAATGACAGATCCGTTCCTCGATGGGCCCAAAGAGGTATTCACAGGAGTAGAGAACTTCTTCTCAGAGAAAGAACCTGTGTCATCATAAATCGTCCAAGCTATTGGTATGAGTTCCTTTGGCAGTGATTCCTTATCTATGATCAGTGAATGGTATCTAACAACCTGCATAGAAACCCAAACACAAATTTGCACTTTCTATCTAGAGAGAACAATGAACGTTGCGTGTAAAAAGTCGATGACCTGCCTTGAAATCAGAGTTTCTCCCGGATGGAATATCAGAAAACAATATGTTCCCATCATGTTCAATCCCACTACATGAAGTAGATGAAAATGGTGAGTAGCATGTTTAGAAGACAATGAGAAATGAGAAATGGAGAAAAGAAGGCACAAAAAGAGCATTAAGAAAAAATCCATTTATGCTGAACTCAATACCTTAACCGTCCATGGACTGGTTCCGTGGCATGCACCACATGAGCTCCATGTACATAACCCAGTGCCTGTCAAAGCATGTTGTCTTAGTTCGCAGATATTCTGAAGAGAGAGAGATAAACTACTCATTTTCATGACTGCCAGAACTAAGACCAAGAAAATTCAGAGATATTATAAAGTGCTGGCATATTTATGAAGACAGTAGTACCTGGTGGCCAAGGCAGACGCCTAGAATAGGAATATCACGACACTCAAGCAAAAGACGGAGACATATTCCTGCAGAGACAGAGTCATGTTCAAGATAAGACAAACACAGGTGGGTCTATAATAGGATATACAGTAAAAAACTCAATAAAAACTTGGCTGGTACCTATATCAGATGGGCACATCGGAGAACCAGGTCCAGGAGATATAACAATATTATCGAAAGCAGCGTCTTCATATAAGTAATGGTAGGCTTCTTCCCAAGTCCACTCATCGTTCCGAATAACCACAGGAGGCACTAGACAACACGGTACAGAAAAAAAATTGAAAAACGCAGAATACCTGTACAGAGAGTGACAAAGAGAGACTGAGGCTATGAAGTTACCTCCATTAATAGTACTCAACGCCTGATAAATATTAAATGTGTAACTATCATAATTATCAATTAACAAAGTCCTAACAAAGCCAAGCCTTTCCACAGGCTCTCTTCTTGGTAGACTTTTCTTAGCAATAGGGGAATCCTCCAAGTGCCCTGGCACAATATGCCTTGACGCAAAAACCTTCCTCGTACTACAACGAGGTATATTAAAGTGTTTTTTCTCCCAAGTTTCATAAAATCTAACCAGTTCACGAGAGGAGAGGCTTGCAACCGGAGATTTCAGAACACAGTCACTTAGACATGCAAGCTCTGAAGAGGTTGAGCAAAACGAAAAACTCATGTTCATGGCTCCTGCCAAAAAAAAGAGGGACTTTTATACTCAGAATCAGTATGAAAAAAAGGATGTAAAGAAAAAGAAAAAAATACAATGATTTTGCCTCCCATTAATTTAAGAGCAATCATTTGAACTTATAGTATCTCGAACACATTGCTATTTTCACTTTTATAATAGTATTCAGAGGTAATATTATTCCAACCCACCTCTATTTTTTCTTCTAACTGTTATTTTTTTTTTCTTTTATAGTGCAATAGAGAAATACATTGGAGAAAACTCCGGCTATTTTCGATGTAGAAATAGCAAAATACATTAGAGATGGTCTTAAAATACCCAGAATCAGTGGTGGATCTGAGACTCAAACCCGGGTAGAACCGAACCGAACACGGTCCGAAAATAAAATACTCGAAACCCGAAATGGCATCTGGATGCCGATGCCTTATCTAAGAGTGTGTAAACAGTGCCAGTGACCGAAAATCAACTAATCACAAAACTCAAAGGTTCCATTTCGCAAACATATCATCAGTAACTTTGATTCAAATCTTATAAGATTATAACCAGATGAATCTAGTAATCAAGCTCCCAACGCAATTTCTCCTAACGATCTATGAAATCAATCCGAGAAAGACCAGCCACCCGCTAGAGAGAAAATGAAAGAGAGAGAGAGCTTACGTTTAGAGACGAACGCTGGAGATAGAGAGATTCGAAACGCACGAATCCTAAGAATGATGGAAGGAGCTCGCTCGCTCGCTCGAGAGGTATGAGATTTGAATGAATGGTGCGCATAACGAGGAAGGAGAAACAAGAGGACTATATACTTTTTAATTTAGAAACTAAAAAGAAAAGTCTTATATTCACTAAATTAAAATAAATTTAGTATTTTTTTCTCAAGAATTTTTTTTTTCTTTATAAAAATATTCTGGAATATAAATGTAAGGTAAACTTAAGTATAATCGAATTAGAAAACTAAAAATAATATTAACTATAACTTGTAATTTTTTAATTTAGTAATAAAGTAGAACCAAGATAAATTTCTTTTACTTCACTGGTTCTTTTTCATATTTTTCTTTAAAAAAATTTAAGGTTTTTTTTGCCTTTTATTTCTATTTGTATAATTTCTAAGATTACACTAAAGTTTTAGACTGAAACATGTAATTTTTCAAGTTCAAATATATATTAATTAATTAATTTATAAGGTGATGATCTAGAGTTATGCAGACTTTGGAAAGTTAAACAATCGAGAATCGAAGACACTCTTACATTTTCTCTTATGGTCACATGAATATAAGTACATATTGATATATCATTTGAACATTCAGAGATAGAAACTATCCATAGATTGCACCTTCATTTTGAAAATTAATTTGAATTCTTCTATAAACCTATAAACTATTAGATTATATATATATATATTAATTTTAGTTTCTTTCAAATATCTTTGATTTACAACATGTATATTTTATTAATGTTTTTTTTAATTTAGTTAATGATATTTTATATACAAATTTTTCATGTACTCATATATAAAAAATATATATATATATATATAATGATTTATTTTCTCCGTTCCAAAAATCTATATTTTATAAACAAAAATAATTTTAAAAAAAAATACTTTTAAAAATTTTCAATGCATTTATTAATGATAATTTGTAAATTCATAAACGATTATTAAAATTTTATTGGTTAAAAATTATGGAGAATAATTAACTATAAAAAATAGTGTATTGATAACTAAAATTGTATATGTTTTCTTACTAAGTGTTAATACATTTTTTGAACCGAATGAGTATTTACTACTGATAATTAATTTTTTGTTATTATAATATATAGATAATCATCTTATTGAATGTTAGCGGTTTATTGAATGTAAATTGCATGAGATAATATGTAGGAAAAAACAAGCAAGAGTCTATGTATGCACCTAATACCTATGCGCTATTTTTTCATTTTCTGAAATGTTCAGCTATATAGAAGTTCAGGGTGATAATTAGTCATATGAATTTGGAAGCATACAATGAAAGTGGCCCATTTTGATGGAAGCTCAAGCAGGCCTGTAACCTAAATATTCCGAACCGGAGACTAAATCACAGAAGCTCGGATGACTAGATCGATCTTACGTTGCATTCTAATTAACCCACCTGTTCATGGAAGCGTTAGGGCATATTTATTGCAGGTCTTTTACCATGTGGTTCTTATCTTTTCTAAGAGACGTTTCTTAACTTTTAACTAAGAAAACTTAAGAACTGTCTCTTAAATAAAAGACCTAAGAGACGTCTCTTAACGGAAAAATTTAAAAAATAAATTAAAAACATGAAATTATAAATTAATAACTCCGTCTAAGAGATCGTGGATAAACATGGTCTTACTAACTCAGTGAAAAGTTTAGCTAAAACTCTTACATTGTCTAGTACGAATTGAAGACGTCGCATGTTCGATTCCTATTGGTACTAGTCTATTCTACAAAACAAAGTTAATTTAATATGGTTTGGACTTTGCACATTTAGAGATTAATTAATCATATTGTTATATTTATTTTAATTCATTTAATCTTGTAAACATTCTGGATGCCATTTTAATCAACGCAAAGTTTCAGATTTTTGGGTCTTATTTTAATACTGAATTTGATATTTTCAATATCTTATTTCGATTTAGATAAAATCAGATTTGACATCCACATTAAACTCCTACTGTAAAATAACATGAAAAATAATAATTTCAATCTAAATAGCAAAATTACTCAGTTGAGAAATACTCATCGTATCAGTTGTTAAACGGAATAACAAACAATCATATGTTTACCAAGATATTGGTGGTCTATTAGTAAAACATAAGGGTTGGTTTCTTTATGTCACGGATTCAAACCTTCTTTAATATGAATAATAATTATTTAAATTGGAATATCTAAACGCGGATGACTCTGAATCTGGAAGAGATTCTGAATCTAAAGTTCAGAACTTTTAATGTTAACAAAATAATATTTCCTCGGTATAATTCAAGTATGGTTATATTTACTCATAACCACCAATACCAAAATTCTTAGATAATCAATAGTATTAAGTTTATAGATAAGAAAAATAACTTAGGATTGTACTACAGAAAAAATTGTCATAAAAAATGATTTCCAGAGAAAAAAATAACTGAAAATATTTTATTAAATGGTGTAAATATAAATTTATATGATTAATTAATCTAGACTTAGGTCTAGAGTTATGGAGTGGATTAAAATTAAAATATTTTTTTTTAAAAATAAAAAGTTATTTTAGTGATTTTATTTTTGAGTGTTATTCCGATGACAAAAACTTAAACATGACTATTTGAAAGAATTACCTTTATATATAACTAATAAATCGAAATCAATAAATGTTTTATGTATTCATGGTTTCCGGAAAAACTTATAACAACATAGTTTTCATTAGCTTTTGGAAAAATATAACATGGGTTTATTGTAAATAAATCCACAAAGCCATATACTTAGGCGAGCTGTTATCTTTCTACTGCTGAAACAAACGATCATACGCATAATTCAACTTAATCTACCAAACTCTACGGAGGCCAAAACGGTAGTACTCATAGTGAAAATGAAAATTGAGACTTGAGAAATGTACAATGGGACTATACACATAATAAAGATCCAAATGTGTTGCCTGAACTGGTGGAAACAGTACATAAAACAGCAAGAGACGAAGGCCAAGATTTGGTGGGAAGTAAGCGAGTTAAGTGAAGATCAATTTAAAACCATAAATAAAACAAGAGTAGATAGCTTCTTTAACTCTCTCCATCTCATACCCACCACACCCTCTACTTCTTCTTCCTCCTACATTTACTTCTCTATTCTAGTACAGTTAGGAGTTGGAAGACACATAACTACTCCAATAGCTTGCATTTGACGAATAAGCTAAGGACTTCCACAAATGTCGAATCTAATATAAAACCATCTTTAATTATAAGTCAAAGATTGGGTTCTGCAGACTATTGAATATGTATTTATGGAGAAACAAAGACTTGTGTTAAATGAGACTTGTGTTTTACTTCCAGAGGCAAAACTTTTTTTCCTTAATGATTATTATTAACATAATACATATAATTGAACGTCTTCTCCGAGTAATCTCTATGTTCATGATATGGTTATGTTTTATATAACTTTTATACACAAGATTTCCACATTCTTCCTTCTAAAGAGATTACTACAATGGAAACATCATCGTGGTACCGTCTCCGTTCCCCTTGTGGTATCTCAAGCAGTTCATGGAAATCCATACCTAGAAAAGATCAATAAAGAATAAATACTTTGAATCAAAAGATTATCATCGAGTTTTCGATGGATTACCAGCTTTCTTGGCAGCACGGAAAAGAAGTTCTTGAATCAAGTGTTGAGCCGGGTCACCTTCAGGTTGTAACGTGATGAAGAGTTCCACCTCTGAAACCGCTTCTTCATTTGTAAAGTATTGGTAAAGACCATCTGATGATAGTATCAGAAACTGGTCTTTTGAGCCTAATCTATGATGGTAAAGTGCTGGCAAGCAATTGATGTAAGGAGACGTCCCTATGTAATCGATTTGGAACATTTCAAGAAGCGCATTATTCCATTTTGGCTGCAAATATTGTATCCCAAAAAGTTAGATTATATTAAAACAGAGAAGATACAAACAGTCTTGCCTATAGTAATGTTCAAGAACCAAGAGATGATGAATGTGAAGTACCTGCTTGAGGAAACCTGCACCAAAAGCTCTTGTAACCTTCAACGAACCTTTAACACGTTCATTTGAAACTGCACTAGCATCATCAGGATGCTCCTTTCTTATTCTATCAACCTCCTGAGTAACAAAACTGTTTAGTATTTACCAATTCATCAATAAATCTGCGTAAATGCTATAGTTCCCTTACCTCTTCCACGTTTGTGCTATGATCAACAGTAAGCTGAAAAGCAGACAAACTAGCTCGGTCTCCTTCACAAATACTATCAAAATCATTCATAGTTTCTTCGTTGATTCGTTCCAAGTCTTGTCTTATCTTCCCCATCCAGTACTCAGTCTCAGCTTTCTGACCAAGCACTGCTCTGCTATCTCCCACATTCATCAAATAAACATCTTCACCTTTCATCAGCATCACAAGAACACAAGAACCCATCAAAGCTAACTCAGGGTTCTCGTGGAGTATCATGTCTGCATTCTCTAGATACGCCTCTTCCGTCTTCCTCAGAGCTTCCGACAAAGCCTTCAACACGTCTGAAGAGTTCGGATCCGGATCTTGACCCGACCCGTTTGTCCTCTTGTTAATTTTTTCCTTTAATAAACGGTCAAGATCGAGTTTTTCTCGATCCCACTCGCATCTCCACCGCCGTTGACTTTCCTCACATTTCTTTGACTTTGACTTTATGTCCGAGCTCGGAACACAGTTTCCGCTCGGACAAGGGTTGTTACTCTCCTGATCAACGCCATCAGAGGAAGGATTCGAGTCGTGTTTGGGATCATCCCATAGCAATCCCTTGAGCTCGCGATGAACAGCTGGATATAGATGAGAGAGAAGATAATCCGGCGCATCTGGACCGTTGAACCCATCGTAGATTCCGACGAAGAGCCATCCGTGTTCTTCCGATACGACCACATGTACACGATCCTCACCGGCTTTTCCCTGAGCCCACTGAAGATTCTGGCTTTCCAGCGATACGTCGTCGTCTAAGCTCCCTTCGCTACTGAAATTCAAGCTAGTCACCGTGAGATTCTCGTTGTGAGGTTGTTGGTGTTGGTTCCGGGTTTTATCCGACCCGAATACCCAATCGGGTTCTTTAACCGTTTTAACCGGAGCCACGATGGAGTTCTGTCCTCGGCTAATCGTCTTCGAGATCGCTCGACGGAGAACCCGAACAAGATATCCTTTTCTTGACCCGATCCGGTTAGCTAAACCGTGAGAGAAGCTACGCTGGAATTGATCTGATTCGGAGCCGAGCGGACCGGAGAATAAACCTAAACCGTCAATCGGACCGGACATGAATCCTCTCTCGATCGGACCGGAGAGAAATCCTCTCTCCAACGGACCCGAACCGGGAACAATCGGACCGGAGCTTCTCGGAATCGGCTGCAAAGGGATCGACGCAAACGACGTCGTGCTCTCGAACGCGGCGGCTCTGTCGATGTGTCCGTAGGGATCGTAGAGAGAGGTGGAGAGTCGAGTCGCGTTGTTCGCACTCACCGATGCACCGGAGATTGTACGGAACGTCGTCGTCGTTGTGTCTTCCTCCGAGTGAACTTTGGAAGAAGAAATCCGGGTCGGGTCGGGTCGGACGTAGCAGAAGGAGTGGCCAAGACCTTCGTCGAGAGGATCAGATTCGAGAATCTTCATCTCTTTTTGCCGGCGAGTTTCTCCACCGCCGGTGAAACATTTACTCAGCTTCGTGATTCCGTTACCCATCTAGGAAGAAGCACCGATAAAGACCAAGCTTATTTTCTTGAGAATTGAAAAAAATAGTGATGAGTTTAGAGAAATTCAAAAGGTTAGATTAAAATTGAAGTTGTTCAGACATGGTAGACAAGGGTTGAAGAAGATGTAAGAGAGAGAGTTGACTTCTGTGTAAGGAAAATGTTTTTTTTTGAGTGGAAATTATAAAGGGAAAGAGAATATAAAGAAAAAAAATATGGGAGATATTATAATATTATTCTGTTTTTGTGTGTTTTAAATCTGAAAAGGGGAAAGAATTGATGAAAGAAATAAAACTTTTGGTTTTGAAAAAAGAAATAATTAATATTTTTGCAACGAGCTCTTTGGACGCCAAAGGGGTTGACTCGTGGCCAAGGCAGGGTTGCAGTTTTCTTAACTCAGGGGGGGTTTTGAAATGTGTGTCTTTTGTTAACCCTCGTAAGGAAGCGCGTCCACTGCACTTGCGCATTTAAATTACTTTTAGAAGTTGGTTTCGTATATTCGGTCAAAATAGATATGATAAACTGAAATAAGTTTTGAACCAAAAAAAAAAGACAAACTGAAATAAGTTTGGAACCTTCTCTCATTCGTGAAACATGAATTTGTATAAGGCTGTTTTATTCGGATAAAGTTTTATTATATCTAATATTGTAGGTGATGATTTTTCATTTTATAAACTTTCGCATCGGAAATCTATTAAATTATCATAATAAAAATATTATTAAGTATTTGAAATATATTTTTAAATTGATGATATAGTTAGAAATCCTTTTAGTTTAGTGGTTTGGTTAAAGGTTTATTAATTAATTTTTATTAATTTTAATAATCTGATGGTATGACGGACTTATAGAACGGTTAATACTAATCTACAAAGAGAAGTGTAGTTTATGAATATACTCTCTTTCCGGAAATGTAAATGGTTATTAAAGATTGGACTCATATCCGTATAAGTGTGCAAGAACAATATAACTTAATTTCGCACAGCATATGCATCAAATCTGAAATATATTAGTTTTGCATGTACATTTTTTTATCACTCGACTATATTATTCCAGACAAAAATTCAAACATTGATAATTTTTACTATTATTGTAGTTCTAATAATATAATTTAATTAGTCTTTTACCATAAGCATATAATTTGGTTATTCCAAATAATTAAAATTGATACATTGCGGGCGTTGGATAAATGATTTCGACTCAAGAATTTTATTTTTATTATTTATTCTAAAAATTAGATTGATTCGTTCAAGTAAAATTTAGATCCTACCTTGTACTTGAGTAAACTAACAAATCATAACGTGCGCGTGGGGTTGAAGTTGAACTGACCATAAAAAAAACTCAACTCAAAGACTGTAGAAAATTATAAAGACTAATTAAGGAAAGCTCTGAAAGTCAAAACAGCTACAGTTTTCTTCAAATTTACACTATCTCGATGGTTGTGCTTCGATAACCGTTGGATCTTGCGAGAAGTCTAGAGTGTGCCACATGTCAGTTGATCACTGACTCTTCGTTATTTCATAAATTCTCGTCAACTCTCAGCTCTTACCCGCTGCTTAACAATCACTATGGTTATGAATGGAGGGGCAGAACAAAGGCAGTTCTCCCGCACATGCAGTTCTCCCGCACTAAATTCACCATTCACGTTTTTCTGTTTTGAAAATGTAATTAGCGGGAGATCTGCATGCAGTTCAATATTTTTTGTCTTTTTGTGAAAAAAGCAGGAGATCTGCATGCAGTTCTCACCCACTATACAAATCAAGCGGATCAAGTGCAGATCATGTGTGAAAAAGCAGATCAAGTGCAGATCATGTGTGAGAAAGCAGATCAAGCATATCAAATAATTTATTATAATTAAAATAGTAAAAACAATTCAAATTAAATAAATTATCTATTTAAAAAATAATAATTACAATAAAAATTAAAATACATTATACAATACAATACATAAATAATAATAAATATTGAACTAAATTCATGTTATTATAGTTTTAAAATCAAAATACGAATAACATTAGCAATTAACAAAATACATCCATTTTCATTAATATATTTAAACCATGATATTGTACATTGACATAATACATATTATAATTTTTTTCACTAATACATATCTAATCTATTAAAACTGAAGTACAAATAAGAAATAACCCTTGCTTTTACCTAATATTTACAAGAAATGCCACTGCTACTATCCTTGCATCCAAACATTGATTATTAACAAGAAAAAAAAATTTGGGCTAAGGCCATTAACAACATTTATTATTGAAATGAGAGATTTCATAAAAAATATATATATATATATGTGTTTATACATATATATAATTAAATTAGTTTTATTTTATATTCATATTCATATAAGCTAACCAACTATATTTGAACTATAAAAAAAGCTAATAATGACAATATTTTTTGATATAATCTCAACTTATTCATTTACAATAACAAAATTATGTAACTTTCCATAACAATTTAGTGACTAAAATACATACTAATATTTATTATGAATGGTTATATATACAAAAAATACAATGTATTATTCATTTGTACGATATATATCTAATAAGAATAATTTATGTAATTTATAAATTTAAAATTTTTAATCACCATATAATACATATACACAGTTATGTCTAGGACGAATAAGTATTTTAGGATATACGAATTCGGATATGCATTCGTCGGATTCGTAAAATTGTTATCCGGATCTGGATATTCGGGGTTAGGATATTCGGACTAAAATCCGAATACACGCGGATATCTGGACCTTTTTTTTAATTAAAAACTAACTATTAACCATCTATTAGTCTATTTAAAATTATTAATTTAAAAAACTTTAAAAGCATTCAAATTTAAAATTAAAATTTTAGTTATTTTATATAAAAGTATATATAATATACATAGATAACTATAATTAAATTTTAAATATTTAATATCCAGATCCGGATATCCAGACCTAAATTTTTACTATCTGAATTCATATTTGGATCAGTCGAATCCATAAAATCACTATTAGGATCCCCGAATATTCGTTTTTTGAAGCGGATGGGATCCCAGATTGGATAACGGATATCGAATATTAAGTTTCATTCATATATACAGTTATATCAAACAAATTTCTTAAAATATTTGACATTCATAAAACTAACACCCGCGCGGGCGCGCGGGTCAAAGGCTAGTTACAATTAAAACACACAATAATCATATAAATAATTTTACTAAATATAATATTTATATGACGAAAAATAAAAGTAGAGATAAATAGACATGAGAGTTTTTTGTATTATCAAAGTTGTAAGTAAAATAGAATGAAAATGTGTTATTGGTAGAAGAAAATTAAATATATTAATAATTTGTAGCAAAATCATTTACTATATATGATGTCAGTGTTTTAATTATAATAAGTAAAATATAATTGTATAGTATTGTGATTTAAATATATATATTAACGGAAGATATATGTATTTCGTTAATTGTTAATGTTTTTAACATTTTAATTTTAAAATTACATTAACATGACTCTAGTGCAATATTTATTATTTTTGTGTATTGTGTTTACATATTTATTTTTTTTATAATATATATATATATATATATATATATATATATATATATATATATATATATATATATATATATATATAATTTATTTTATTTGAATTGCTTTTATCATTCTAAAAAGTACTAAACTGTTTGATCTGCTTGATCTGCCTTTCTCCTGCATGATCTACTTGATCTGCACTTGATCCGCTTGATCTGCATGATCTGCTTGATCTGCAACGCTTGAACTGCTTTTACCATTCGAAGTCTATCTCTCCTATGTCATAAATATTAAATTTGAACTTTTTTTTTTTTACAATTTCTTGTCCAAACAACAACTTAAAATGTACTCTAAATGTTTTTTTTTGGCTCATTATTATAGTCTATTGTTAATTTTGATTTTCTTGAGTGGGTGGTCTATATTTATATATTGTGGTTGGAAGTTGTGATAATTACTATTCTAAATCACGCGAGCAGGATTCGAATGGTGGAATCATATCTTTTGTTTCACGATTTGATTGGCTCTACAGTAAAGAGAAGTAATTTATCAATACATATATACATAGTACATTGCATTAGCATCGTACAGTTGCGGACCTTTGTTTGCAAAATTTAGTTGCAAACTTTATTTTAATTTACATCTATCATATAACGTTACACTGGACCTAACTTTTAATCATGTGTTATATTACATAAACTAGGATAAGCGTACAGTTGCGGACCTTTGTTTGCAAAATTTAGTTGCAAACTTTATTTTAATTTACATCTATCATATAACGTTACACTGGACCTAACTTTTAATCATGTGTTATATTACATAAACTAGGATAAGACCTGCGATTTGCGCAGGGTGAATATATGTAATTAAAATATAAAATTTTAGTATTGACAAATTTAAAATTTACATATGATTGTTTTTGTATGTATTTGAAATTTAAGAATTTTAAATTTTTTATATAATTATCTATACGTAGGATCAGAAACAATTTTAATTAGAAATGTAGATCAAATCTTAGAATTTAATGGATCTATTTTCATATATCTTTTCACTTTTCAGTGTTCGAGTGATGGAAAATAAATGGCGTATTACTGCGCCTGATTGGTAGAGTATTAGCAAGTTCCCTAATGTTTTTTAAGAAGCAATTGGTAAAATATTTGCATTTAAAATATATAGAGTTTCAAAACTAATTTAATATAATTTATTTATTTGTCTAATAATATTAGAAAACTATATTTTTTACAAATTATTATTTTTTAAAATAATTTATAAAAAAAATATGTTAATTTTTAAATTACTTTTACAAACAATATTTTAAGTTTTTCAATTACAAATAAATAATTTAAAATTAATTATGGTCATGATTTAACATAACCATAATAATTTAAAATATTAAAAAATTAAAAATTAACAAATTAAAAATTAACTCAGTTTTATATCATGATTTAACAATTTAAAAATTAATTATGGTTATGAGAAGTTTACGTTCACGTGTCACTCCTATTTATCTTCCATTTTTCTCTTGCTATGTTTTTTTTTATATTTTGGTTATTACACGATATAAATATCTATTTTGAATTTTATTCTCATTTCGTTTGTTTTAGAAAATACTTAAGATTTAAAATAATTAAAGAGATACATACTTAGGTTAAGATCTGCACTTTATGCATAATAAGTATTTTATATTTATTATTTATTTTATATTTTATGCATATTATAAATAATAAAATAATAAATACATATTAAATAACTAAGAAATCAGTTACTATTATGTAATAAATTGGCGTATGCATATAAATTTAACTATTACTCTTGTTTATTCACAATTAGGGTAAATAAAACAAAATAATCAATCTTATATATTGTATATGATATATAATTAAATTTAAATGATATAAACATAGTAATATAACACACTTTTAATATGGATATTAATTAAATGAGGTTTCTACTCATATGATTTTATGATTATTTACATATTTGTGTAACAAAACTTTACACCAACGATTTTTTTTAATGTGAGATGTTTAGTAGTTTCAATAATTTATAATCATTTAAAAGAAAACAATGACATATTTCAAAATTAAAATATTAACTTTTCAATATATGTTCAAGGCAAATATCAAAATATAAGTATGTATTTTCATACGATGTATAGTTTAATTAAAATGATGTTAAATATATATAAACTAAAATTATTTCTTCATATGGTCTTCTAATCATTATATTTTAATATAGAAAAAAAAAAACCTTGATCTTAAAAGTTTATGTGGGACTTTTAACAGTTTTAGTAATTTATACTCATTTTCAAAAATTCGAAATACAACATACACGAAAAAAAATCTAGATTTTATTATATGATTAATGTAATTGTGTAATTTATTTTAATAATAAAGAAATAAGCAAAATGAAAAAAGTATACAGATTGTTATCAAATCTTTATTGTTTAAAATCATTAATTGTCATATATATATTTTGATCATATTAGGTAATTCCGTAGGTTTTATTTAAGGAAAGCATGTGAAACAATAAATATTTAATATATGCGACCAACTATAGCCTACGGAATATTATATTGTTAGAGAATATTATTTTTAAACTATACATTATATCACATACTCTAGAATCCTTGGGATTTGAAAATAGAAGTCAAAGAGCTATGCCACGTAGGATTGGGGTTATTTTTAATTCTTACAAACTTAAGGTTACAACTTTTTAAATGATTCTCAAATAATATATAGGGGATATCAGTGAATAAAAATAAAATTCATTAAAGGATAATCATGTAAAATAGCATTATACTATTAATCATGTTTTCAAACAATTCCATAATTAAACTTATATCAAATCAATACAAAAAATTAGGTCTCACCTTTTAATAATTTTCTTATTAATATTTTAAAAAATTATTTAATAAAATAAAAAATTGATTAAAATACTCAAATAGTTTATAAAAATTAACCTTTTGTAGTTTTAAATACTAAAGTATTTTCATATATCATATGAAATAAATTAATTACCAGATTAGTCTACTTGTATATATATGAAACATATTTATTTAAATAAATAAAATTCATATAAAATTAAATATTTTATATAAAAAATAAACTGACATTAAATAAAGGTTATAACAAAAGATTTATATATAAAATTATTTAAATAATACACATATATTTAGAACAGTTTATTTCGAGAATAATTAGTACAGGTCAAAAAAAATATTTTATATATAACATTTTATATTTAATATAAATACAAAGAAATAAAATAAAATAAAATAAAATTATATAAATATTATTTACACATCAAAATATTATTGTTATTATTAAATTAAGATTTGTTAAAGATTATTTTTGCGCTTTTATAGTGTGGATTAGAAGCTAGTTGTATAGTTAATTTGATTTTTGAATTGGAAATCAATGCGTAGAAATAGAATGGTGCATTTGAATGTTAATACAAAAGAACACTGCTGGTGTTTTGTTTCTTTTTTCCTACCCTTTATATACATTTACATAAAAATGCAACCATCTATTACTTTATAAGATAAAGCTCAGTTTTTAAGAAGTAGCATCATGTAGTATGTTACATGCTACAGATATATTACATATGCTTACATTTGAATATTTGCTAGTTTACTAAAACATACAAAATTGTAATAATTTGTAACTAATTGTTGTGAGCATGCCCGTCTCAAAAATAAAACGGACCATAAATTGAATAAAAATATTGAAGTCTATTTGTTAAAGTAAAATATATATTCTTTTAAAGAATTAATCTCTAATCTATGCTTAAAAATGAAAAAGAGAATTGCAATGACCCACTTGCAAATACACCCCAGCACATGGAGCAAATTCATCTCAACATACCTTTTCATCTTTAAAACTAAAAAATTAGAATAAAAATGTAAGTAAAATATTGAGCATACTTTTCATTCTCTCTCAGTTTGTCTCAACATTGAATATTTAAGATACAATTATACTCATTATTCAATACATAGGTTAAGTATGGCACTATTGTGTACATCTTAGTAACTTTTGATATAGATTTTAATGAACTATCGAAATTCGAGACTTAGCCGCTATCACTTTTACTTGACGCCAGCGGTTCCTCTGGCCGCCGGCGTTGAAATACATGTGTCACCTTTTTTTCTCGCTTCCGGTCCACCTCTATATCTGAGTTTGTTTAGTTACTTTTCAGTTGGGTGTTCAGCTCTTCTTTCACTTATAATCATAATGACATCCCTCCTCGGAGGTTTCTTTTCGTCATGGCTAGGATTACTTGCTCTCCGCTCTATAGATAAGGCTTTACCGGATCCAAACTTTACTAAGTTTCCCACTCCTTCTCCATTCTCACCATCTACCTTCGTTGTGGGTCTTCAATGCTCTCAACCTGCTACGATGACCTCATTGTCGTTGTCAATCCACTGTAAAGACACTGTTCACTCCTCTGGATTTGGGTCTCATCATCCAGATTTCACGTCTTCTCCATCGTATGCTCCATACGCTCCATCTCAAATGTTCTTCTTCCTCAACGAGAAGGAGACTATCCCATTCAGATTCTCCGATGTTCTCTATCTTGCCACCACCAGTACAGAGATCTGAGCCGTCTGTTGTCCTTTCTAGCCAACTCATGGATGTAGGTGTGTAAAAGCCACAAGCTCTTATGAGCCTATTTCTCAGGAAAACTACTTCAACCCCGACATGTATATGGGGGAGTTTGGCCTTTTTAGCCAATTTGCTAATGATTACAGGTGGGTTCACCGAGATCATTACCGAAACTGATTTTCACTCAACGCTTTATCTCTCTTGTGCGAAGAGTTCATTAGTTGCTCAATTACCGATAGGTTCACCTAGATTATTTATATTATCTTTATCATCATTCTCTCTGGAGAAGCGAACCATTTTATCCACTACCTCCTTTTCAAAAAATGCTTCCCTTTCAAAGGTTAAATAGAAGTGCCTATCTCTATTTATAATCGTTTTGCTATCTTTTGTAGCAATTCGTTTGGAATCTCAAGATGCAACATATTTCGCTCTCACGATACTCAGAGATTTGGATTAAATGCTCACATCACATCTCAAAATGACTAAATCTCAAGTTTCAACGGTTCGTGAACCTTGCTTCGACGCATTCAAATTTTACTTTGAATTCAATGTCTTATAATATAATGTTTTATGTCTGTGGAGTTTTGAACATCTTCCTCATCTATTGTGGCCGAATGTTTGAATTTCTTAATGGAGGTTGTGTTTTTTTTAAATGGCAATTTGATATAAAGTTTGTTTTAAATGTTAGCAAAGTCAACCTCACCTTTTTAGCACTAAAATTTAAATAATAATCACTAAAGTGTAAACTCAAATGTTAATATATTTTTTATAGTGTGTATTTTTGCAAAGTAATACTTAACTTATGTTATTCTTAGCAATTTCTCTCTCTCTATATATATATTGATAATGTGCAACTAATTGTTGTGAAGTGCATACCCTTATTCTTTAAAACTTAATTTTAGAAAGAAAAATATAACCTAAATATCCAAATATTTTCCATTTTATATCAATTTGTCTCAAAATTTTATAATTTAGATACAATTATTTTCTCAATTTTAAAATTATGGTAAGTATGGCACTTAAAAACAAGAGGTATACTGCTTAATAAATCCTGAGGTAGATTTGTATCTCAACTTTTTTTTGTAAAGAAACATAACAAAAAATTTAAAAATGTTGGAATTTTTAAGGTGAACTGTGAACATATTTATGTGTGAATATTACACATGGAAAAGTAGACATTTCAGGAGTTCAGGTAGCTCTTATTTCCATACATATAAATTGTATTATATATCTTGTCTCCAAAAATATTAGGACTTGATCTTCATTACTAATCCATTTTATTTTTATAGTTTTCCCAATATTCAATGAGAATTACACTATCATGTATTTAAAATTAGCCAAGAAAAATAATATAACTCGATTACAAGAAAATGGCTTAAGTTGCAGTTACTATTAGGTATTCTTAGTTACATTTATTCTAAACTTGATCTCAGCACAAAATTTTGAGTCAAGTTTAGATAGATTGAAAATTTTCTATTTTAATGTATTTGAAAAAAGTGATACTAGTCCTGCTGAAGTTTCACTATATTCTGAGACGTTTGATATTTGATTCATATTATTCCAAGTGTTGAATTTTAAAGTTTAGGTTATTATTTCACTGGACATAAAAAGCAGGTAAACTGTATATTTTAAAACAGTGGAGCGGATTTGATAAAGGGAGATTTGATCGCATATCCAACAAAAAAATTATTTCACCAAATAACCATAATATGTGAAAAGGGATATCCTCTTAAATATTAAAAAAGCATTTTTACGTGAATCATTGATGAAGTCTTAAAACAATTATAATTTGATTGGTTAATGAATTTTATTTTTTATTTAAATTAGATCTAAAAATAAAAGATAAGTCTATAACAAATTAATATCACTTAAGAAATAATCAAAATAATAATATAAGTAATGATTTATGGTAACTAGTTGTGCAAATTATAAAAATAGTAATAATGTGATCAATTTTTATTTTTAGAAACTATGTAAAATAATGAATGAAAACAATTTACAGAAATAAATATAATTATTTATATTTTTACATAAATAATTATATGCATATAAAGTAAGTAATAACTATTAATGTTTCATATATAAATTTTTTTAAAAAAAAATAAATTTGTTTATAATATCTTACCAAATCATTTTATCAAAACAATTCCTATATATGAAAAATAGAAATCACTAAAGTGATATTTTTATGTGTCGATCATTTGTAAAGTCTTATGAAAATTATTATTGGATTGGTTGATGAATTTTAATTTTATTTATGTTAATTACATCTAAAAATAAAATCAAGTCTATAAAAAGTTAATATTACTTACCAAATAATCTAAATAATATTAAAATTAATGATTTATGGTAAACACTTGTGAAAATTATTGAAAGAGTAATAATATTTCATTATTTTTTACACATTTATAAACTGTATAAAATAATGAACGAAAACTAATTTACAGAAATCGATATAATTATTTTATATTTGTACATCCTCCTATATATTAAAATAGAAGTTACTTAAATGAACTTTGCTTATATATCGATCATTTGTAAAGTCTTACTAAAATTGTTGTAATTTGATTGGTTGATTATTTTTATTTTTATTTATTTAAATTAAATCTAAAAATAAAGTTACTTTATAACCAATTAATTTCACTTACCAAATAATCTAAACAATACTACAATTAATGATTTATAGTAATGAAACGTGGAAATTATAGAAAGAGTAATTCTCTTTGATCATTTTTATATTTATGAACTATATAAAATAATGAATGAAATAATTTACAGAAATTGATATAATTATTTTATAGTTTTAAATAAATAATTGTATGCATATATAAAGTGTATAATAACTATTTAATGTATTATAAATTCCATACATGCTTTATAAGTTAATTATAACTATTTAAAAAACATTTGTAAAATTATTTATCATGGCTTCAAAAATTAGCTTATAAAAAATTATTTATAAGAGAAAACTGAAAAACTTGAAGAATATTGAAAAAAATTCAATAGAAATACTATATAGGGGAATTTTCCAAATATGACTCAAAACTTGATTTAAAATGCAAAGTATACTCAGACATCAATCAAATGTAAAACTAACCCAAAAGTCTTTTGAAATTACAATCAATCCCTTAAGACCAAATAAAAACCCATAATTTATTTTTTCGAATATAACATTAGAAAGTCTTATGAGTCTTCTGAGTTTGTGTAAGTCGTCTCATATAGTTGATCTTAAAAAATAATTTATAAATAGGAAGTCGTCTCATATAATTGATTTAAAAAATAATTTTTAGATTTTATAAAAAATTCTTTTCTAAGGAAAAAATCGAAATCATGTAATTATAAACATGTGTAAATGATATAAATTAAGACATAGTAAAATTGAATTCTTTTCAACATAAATGAATGAATGTAGTGAATCATAGTATTTTTGGTTTAGAGTTTGATAATATATGTTGTAGTATTGTTTGTATTCTGAGGGTTTAATACTTAAGTTTGGTATTAACGATTAAGACTTAATTATTTTCTTAGACGTTGGATCATCCACACATTACGACTTTTATCCAAGTAGATTACTTAAGGATTATTAACGCTAAAACCCTCAACTAAGTTTGTTTGGATAAAACTCCCACAAACTAAGTATGTAACATAAACCCCCCTCCCCCCCCAAAACTAACTTTATATAACGAATTAGATCTCTATCTATTGAATTTACCAGTACTAATAGTTTGTTTTACCAATACTGTAGATAGAAGCTCTAATTCTTTAAGTAAAGTTAGTAAGATAGTTTTTAGACTAACTAAAATTAGTTAAGGTTTTTACGTTAAATATTTAATTTGAGATTTTTAGCCGAAATAAACTTAGTTGGGAAGTGTTAGCGTTAAAATTCATTAATTAAGTACTCCCTAAGACCCTAACTAATCCACTATTTTTCCTTTCTTATGTGTCGTTTGAAAATGCAGAGCTAGATGGTAAGACCATGACCTAAGAAGGCAGCGAGAAGATGTTGAAATTTAAAGATTAAGACTTGGTCACAAGATGAATATATATATGTACGTGTTGATTATTCTTCAATATTGGTTGAGCTGTTGCCATATAGGAAACGGTGTTAGGAGATCTGAGAGTGCAAGCAAATCACTGAGAATGATAGATCCTTTGGTGTCTTGTGTAAATGTTTTTATTTCACATATTAATCCTGAAATTTATCTGGTAGTAATCAAGATCTTTAAATCTATAATCTTTACTGCGTATTTAGTTATGTCAATCGAGTAGACACGTGGTAACATAGGGGAAACTTTCAAGCTTGAGAAGAGCAAGTCTTCCCTTACTAAGTAACTGCGTTCATACTTCAAAGACACAATAAAAATATTTCATGTTGAGAAAAAAAATATATTTCATGTTGACAAAAAAGATGAAAAGATAAGTGGAGACATATCCAACTTGCGCATTTGCTTTAGATTAATTTAAAGAAAAGCATATTAGGTTTTAAGGTTGGAATTTTCTAAAGATATACTAGTTAATTAACATAAATGTTGTTTCAACTTTAATAATCATTAATCTTAATAACACTTGATAATTCAAGGTCCATCATCATTTGTAATATTGCAAGTGGAGCACCCTCCACTCCCTCGCCATGTATAACTAAAATATTAACCCATTTTAAATGTCATCATGATAACATTTTTTCATTAGTATATAGCTTAACTTGACAAATAATAAAATTTTAAAATTCGTATATTCAAACCTAATAAAATCCTTGTATATTCTGGCAAATCAACTATTGGTACAGACGGAAAAAGTCAATGCTATAATTTTCAACGTCTAGATTGTAAATGGATCGATTGCTAATACACGTAGAACAATATATGTAAATATATAACACTAAGGTTATATTTTAAATTTGGTACTATTACAGAAGTGTAAGAGAGCATTATTATTAATTACTATATGATTACCCGCGCGCATGCGCGGGGTGAAATTAATATACTAATTATCGTTAAATATTAATTTTGATTGTTCAAACATGATGTCATAAGTCTCCAAACGTATAGTTATGGATCGTCAATATAATGCTGATGAGTAGTGTGATGTTTATTCATATTACTTATTAATTTACATTAGGCTTCAATGATATCATTCAAATGTTATAATTCACCATCTCACTTCAATATGAAGAATCATATTTTTGAAATGATATGATCAAGTAACATTTGAGATCCATGCTTGCGCAAAATGAAGATTAATTATGTATAAAAATTATTTGTAGATAATATTATTTATTTTGTATTAATTTACATATTAGGCAATAATAAATATATTGAATAATTGAGAAGTGAATAGCTATTACGTATACAATTAAATTCGAGCAAGAACATAAATAAAAATAAGCTTTCTTTTTATTTAAAAAACTTTTTGTTGATAAAAAACAAAATAAACCATTTATTTATGTTATATAGTATATAATTAAAATCAAATGATATTGATATAGATATATAATATATTTAATATAAATATTTATTTATTGAGGCTTGATACTCATATGATTTTATTAACATTTTTATATTTGTTGTGACAAAATTATTATTTTTATTAATATGAATATTATTTTTATTAACATGTTTATGTATTTTATATATGATATATATATTTTTTAATTTAAACAATATTGAAATAAATGTATATATATTAAATGAGACTTCATATTTACATGATTTTATGATCATTTATATCTTGTTATAATAAAAAAACAATTTCATCATAGATTTTTAACAGCCTTAATTTATATTAAAAATTCAAAATATAGCATATTAGAAAAAAAATTTGTTTTTTTTATTATATACTTATGTGATTTTTAAATGTCTTTCAAGAATATAAAATTGAACAAAAATGATGGAAGATACATATATTGTTATCAAATATTTATTATTCAAAATCATTAATTGTCACATATTTGTTAATCATATTAGGTAATTTCGTAGCTTTTATTTAAGGAAAGAATTAAAATTATCATTTATACACGAATAACTAATCTGATAATTAGTTTAATAAAAAGTATAATATATATTTAGATGGACTAACTTATTTTTTTAAAAGATTTTAAAAATCATTGTAATGATAACATGTGACTACTAAAAAAACTCGTATATATAGCCACATGATTAATATATATAAGATTTCTCATTGTAGTGATAACATAAGATTTCTCAATACTGCTTTTAAGGATTTTAATATTCCAGAATTAATATATATAGCTCGTATATTAATATGTTATAATGACATATGTATACCAAAATATGTTGTAATGATCCATCTAAGTATATAATTAACATATATGTATTTTATATGATATATAGTTTAATTTAAACAATATTAAAGTATATATATATATATATATATATATATATATATATATATATATATATTTAATCTGAATATATATTAAATGATACTTAATATTCATATGATATTATGATCATTTGTATCTTTTTATAACAAAAAAAATAAAACATTGTTCACAAAATTTTGTAATGCTTTTACTGTTTTAGTAATTTATAGTTGTTTTTAAAAATTTATAATATAACATGTGAGAATTTTTTTTTTTTAGATTTTTTATTATATGGTTAATGTGATTGTTTAATTTTTTTAATAATATAAATTAAAAAATGATGAAGAATACAAAATAT
The DNA here is from genome assembly GCA_905132885.1 of Moricandia moricandioides. Classification (NCBI taxonomy): domain Eukaryota; kingdom Viridiplantae; phylum Streptophyta; class Magnoliopsida; order Brassicales; family Brassicaceae; genus Moricandia; species Moricandia moricandioides. The sequence goes on from CAJHQQ010001529.1 coordinate 45,655, forward strand.
ATTATCAAATCTTTATTATTCAAAACATTAATTGTCACATATATGTTAATCATATTAGGTAATTCCGTAGCTTTTTATTTAAGGAAAGAATGTTAAATATCTTTTTATGCACTACCAATCAATATGAATGTTAATTTAATAAAGTATAATCTATAATTAGATGGATCAACTTTTTCTAAGGATTCTGAGAATCATCCTGGTGATGACACGTGGGTATACTTAAAAGTTATAATGCTCCAGGATTAATATATAGGGGATACGGGTCAGATTACTTACCGAGAATAACTATTACTAAATTAAGAAGAAGGTTAAACATTTAAAATATAAAATAAAGACTACTTGTTGCATCATTGACCTTGAAAGATATTCGGAGAAAGAAAAGAGTAGAATTACTAATTTGCTTCATAATAATTTTGACTTTATGAATGAATACAAAATAGGATTAGTGGCCCTTAATGGTGGGGATTAGTTCGCAAGAATAACAAAGAGAAGTGGGTCTTTTATGTCAGTTTATGATTTGGCAGATCTTACGGCTTTGCTGGCACTAAAGTATTGTTGTCTTGACTCATCTTCAACCCACTTCTGCAGCTCACCCATTATGGAAGTATATGTAAGATACATGTTACTCTCCTAACTTCAGAATTATTTTAACGTTTAATTTTCCTCAGTCAATTCGTTATTATATATATATGGATATGTTGATATGCCTAACAAATGAAGCATGAACACAAGATAGATAGCTATCTTGATTTATCCTAGAGATATAAAGATCTTGATTCGATCTAGAAGATTATGGTATATGTGAATCAATTGGATTGTCCATACATGTATTATCATTTACCTCTTCTCAATGCATGAATAGACTTGTTTTCTGATTAATCAAGATTTTAAGGCCCATGCCCATAATATTCTTGGGTCAGAGATCATAGTGATTAAATTAGTCCACTCTCCTTCATCAATGTTCGCCAATTGAGTAACCAACGTTTAGTTAAAATGACATATTTAATTGTAAACACTAGGATAATTTAAAATTATTCGATTAGTGACACAAGATTTTCTTTTTTATAAGTCCTATCAAGTTAATTTGGTCGATCTCGAAAACAACACATTTGATGATACATAGTGAATTGAATACCATACCGTTTAACCTGAGTTTAGAATGTATTTCGACTAATGTCAAGAAAACCAGATCATTTTTTGCTAAACTACTATGTAAAATGCATGTAAATAAATTCAAACTCAGATGAATTAAATAGCAACAATTTTGTTCTCAACAGGAATTGAACCCAAATTGTACAAAATTGGTTGAATAAGAGAGGCATTGCTTTAGGGTGGAAACTAGTATTTGATACAAGAAAACAAAACAAATGATCTTTTGATTGGAGATAAAGAGAGAAATGGTAGCCATTGAGCAGACACAAGTCCAGACACATGTCCATAAGAATTTGTTGCCAACAACATTGTCATTTTCATCATCTTCCACCAGCATTTTCTCCACTACATACACACTCTTACACCACCAACCACACACGTTTCTACAGCTTACTAAATATATGGATGATTAGTTGGACTGTAGTTGCAGAAATTTTACTGTAAAATTTAATCTTTTAAATTTTTAATGTAACTGTACCTAATGTAGCTGTAAAAATTAATTAAAAAATAAAAAAATGAAATATATTTCTACAGCAATAATTTTTTGCTTTAGAAAAAGAAACTGTTAGATTGTCAAGTGCTGTTACCAGCTATCTCCTCAAAACTCCCTCAGACCAATCTCTTCGGGATCATCAAGGACATCAAGACACTATCCACAACCTTTCAGTACCAAGCCAATCTAGTTGGTGGTGAAGTGAGTGATGAGTGATGAGGGGGAATTGTAAGAGGGGATAAAGCTAAAACCAAAAAAATAAAGAAATAGTCGTAGGATAATTCTTATGGTTGGTAATTGTTTTGGTTGTAGATAAAAATTAAAGCTAAAGACATTTGTTACAATTCAACCAATCACTCCAAACATTTTAGAAAAAATGATTGCTACAACCATTTTTTTAATTTTTTTCTTTAACTTTTTAAAACTAGATAAAGATAATTTTATGGTTGTAGATGAAAATTAAAGTAACGACATTAGTTACATCCCACTAATCACTTATGTAAATTGTTTTTTTTTTTAGTAATATGCATTAGTCTCATTTTCTAGTTTTCCAATTTCAAACATGGTATATAGAAGTGTCAATTGGGGTAGTCCGCAAATTTCACCCTTATCGTGTATTCTCCATGCTATTCACTCTTCATTCATTTCGTTTTCTTCGACTATAGTGATAGCTAAACTGTACACATCGAACAACTCATTATCGACGTTATGTGACTTCACACCACCAAACATGGAGAATAAAGTAATGACAATACACCTCTGTAGTTAGCCAAAGAGTTTTAAGAAAGACCACAGAACCATTGCTTAACATTCATGTTACTCAAATGCAATTCATTCAAAAGTACATCTTTTTTATTGGAAACAAACAAAGAAACCCACACCATAAGGACCAAAATTTGGATATAACAAACCAAACTTGGTCCTAACAGGAAGATTGAAAACTCAGTAGAAATAATGATTGTTAAGGAACTGAGACGCAGTTGCAAGAGCGCCACCCATAATTGCATCGACCACCACCTTGTCTTTGCCTTTGTTAGTAGCCGCAGAGATCACTGCGCCTGTAGCCGCTCCTGCCAGCATTGCATTTTTCTAAAAACAAAAAGTTTCAAAACAATTCATTCATAAGTTTTTCAGAAAAAAAAAAAGGAATGAATAGCTCAATGTGTGTGAAATGTAATGAATAATGAACGTAGTACCCAATCTCTAGTGCCACGGATACGTTCGATTCCATACTCTGTTCCAACATAGATTCCAGCCACAGATCCTGGTCATATTCATTCATATGTTTGTTATAAACTTTAGCTTTTCTTATTTTTAAAAATCAATTTATTGTCAACGTACCCCAGTAAACACCTTCTTTGCACATCTTCTTAAGCTGCAACCATAATGTGTAAGTAACACAGTTTCAGAAACTTAAAGATGATAACGTTTTTTGAAACCACACACATATACTATACATAGGTTTGACAAAATAGTACTCACCGCATGCTCAATAGTGCTCTTGGAAACACTCCCTAACCACATGATCAACAACACAAAACATAAGACCACAAAAAACAGATCCACCAATGACTCAAGTTTTCTTTCTTTAGAACTTTACCTTTGTCTATGGCTTTGCAAGTGTCTTCCACAAGAGATTTTGTGACTCCAACCTTAAACCCATTGAGACAATAAAAATGAGATGAGTCAACAAAATTAGAAAGTGATCCATCAAAGAGAGATAGATAAGTTTACAGCTCCGATCTTGAGGAAACCATCAACGGTGAGGTTAAGAAAAGGGTTGCCCATGTCCACTGCCACCGATAGCTTCGGCGAGCTCACAGTCCCGGAGAATGTGCTTGAAGGCATCTTCTTCTTCCTTTGTGTGTTTTTGAGATATTGATCTTTTGTTCTGGAACTGTTTCACCTATTTTCTTGGGATTTATAAAGTTTGAAGATTGATATTTTGTTTTATTTTTAACTTTTGCTTCAACGGTGGAGAAGAGATTAAGATGACCCACAAGGAGATATGAGCTGAGCAATGAAACTCGAGCTCATTAAATGACGAAACTACCCTCATAGACCATGCCAAAAACCAATTCACGAGTCTTGTGATCTTTCTACAGCGACTGTTGCCGACATCTCAGCTTTATGGCCGACTTGTTCACTCTTAAAACACTGGCAATAACTTAAGAAACCGCAACTTTGGAAACAAATCATCAATAAGACTCTCAGACAATTAACAACACAACAGTATCTAAACCATACATGCTTGAAACAAAGAGACCACAAGAGACATAAGTGCAGAACCTGATGGAGATCTTTTACTTGAGTCTTTCCTGCTCTTCTTCTCATACCTCTTCCAACGCGTGAATCGTCAGTCAGAAGAAGCTGCCACTTTGTTCCTACGCTTCTGCCTTCTACCATTTGCATCTCTTTCTCTCCCTCTTCCTCCTCCTCCTCAGAATCATCCCGCTACTGTTGACACGGTTGTTCGCTGGCATGCGAACTCTTCCTGCGGTGGCCGGCATCTTTCACGAAACCCTACAGAATCTCACAACCTATCTATGGTTTTTAATATCCTATAAAATGGTAGTTCCAAATGAAATTGAGAGAGGATAAAATCACAAAGGAAGAAGATCACAAAGTATGAGGGCTAATTATAAAGAACTGTAAGGATTTCCACGAACAAATACACCTAATCTTTCAATTTCGTCCTAATTCCAAATATTAGAATCGTTGATATTTACTTTTCTCTAATCCAAAAAAATCAAAACTCGTATCACGGTAAATGAAGTTTTGGTTGGTTTTAATAGTTTGAATGTTAACTAATACCAAATTAATATGTTTTAGACCGCATTTAAAATCAAATTCAATCTAACCTCCAAACAAAAACTTGATCCAACCTTTGAATCAACTTTGGTAAAATTTAAAAATCAGATTATATCAATTCAATTAGCTTAGTTATTGGTTATGTTTCAATTTTTTTAGTAGTAAACCGATCTACATACTGATTATTAGGATTTTAGTTCATAATTAATACATTATGGAAATACGGATTTCAATCTTTTAGATTAGGGAAAAATATGTTTAATACTTCTAATATGTAGAATTATGATGAGATTAAAAAATTGTATTCATTTGTTATTATATAATACTTATGGTGTGGAAATAAGTCATTTACTAGAATGGAAAATAGTGGGAACCGACTTAAACTTTTACTTATATATACATATATATTTATACTCCCAAAGTTTGTATTTTCAACATTTAACCTTGTATATTTTTGACATTGATTAGATTAAAGAAATCAGTAAAAAAACTTCAACTTATACAAAAATACCCCATAATAACTTTCAAATTTAAGCCATTTTTGATCTTCAGTTTTTATATATTATCAAGTTTAGATTTTAATTTTTATTGACTAAGTCATTTTAAGTACCTAAAAGTCAACGTTAAATTGATTTAATAATTGACTTTTCATGTATCTAAAATGTTTTGGTCAACAAAAATCAAAGTCTAAGCTGGGCAATTTTTAAAATTTGGAGATTAAATGACTTAAATAGAGGTTTGTTTTTTGTTTCGTTTTGAAAGATCTGAGTTTTTAACTGATTTTTCTCTTTAAAATTGGAAAAAATCTAATTCAAAATTCAAATTTGAATCCATTATTATAACAAGTGTGTGGATGTGTCTCATGTATTGAGACACTAACAAAACTTAAAGACTTAGAACTCTAGTATACCTAAATATATTGCCATCTAATTAGCTACTTGCATGTTACTGAAACATGGCAATGATGATATCCACTCGGTCCCAAACGAATGTTTATATTTATGGTTTGCTTTGATCCGAAATATTTTGAATATCTAGAACTCTTTTAAATATTCACGGATTATTTGATTCGATCCGTTAATAATATTAACAATAGAAAAATATATAAAATTAAAATTAAATAAAAATTAAATAATATATAACACATGAGCATTTGATTACTCCAACAAGAGAGAACTTGGATTCTGATAGTGAAGAATATGTTTCACACGTTGAAGTCGGGACATAAGAGACACATGAACCTCCTCCAACTAATACTCAAAATGAGCCGACTTTGAATTTAGAAGGTTCGACTGAGATACTAGGCAGAGGTCATCGTCAAAAAATTATTTCCACTCGCCTTAAGGGTTTTGTTGTTGCAGCTGTTACTCCTTCACAACCCTCCTCTCTCTCTACTTCAATACTCGCTCCTTAGCATCTCTTAGGTACAATGCGTTATCCTATTTGTAATTTTTTTTCATGTGAACATTTTTCACAGAAACATTTAGAATTTGTGATGACATTTTTGACTCATATGGAACCACGATCATTTGCGGAAGCAATGAAAGATGAGAGATGGGGTACGGTAGTGGATTTTGAGATAACATCTTTGGAATATGCTAATACTTGGACACTTGAGGACTTATCTCCAAGGAAAAGGGCACTCGGCTGCAAGTGGATTTTTACGATAAAATATAGATCTGATGAGACGACTGAGCGCTATAAAGCTTGACTTGTCGTGTTGTGAAATCATCAGGCAGGGGATCGATTACACAAAAACATTTGCACATGTGGCAAAAATGATGACAATTTGTATGTTTCTTGATATTGCAGCGGAGGAGAATCACGAAGTCCACCAGATGGACGTCCACAATGCATTTCTTTATGGTGACCTTTAGGAAGAAGTGTATATGAAATTACCCCCAGGTTAAAATGAATGGAGAAAATCGAGTGTGTCGATTACGAAAATCACTATATGGACTAAAGCATGCCTCAAGGTGTTGGTTTGCAAAACTAGTTGAAGCTCTACGAACTTATGGTTTTACACAGACACAGTCAGATTATTCTCTTTTCATCTATTACAAGAATGGAGTTAGACTTCTCATATTGGTTAATGTCGATGATTTAATAATATCTGGCACCTCGCATGAAGCAATTCATACTTTTAAAAACTACTTGGCAGTTTGTTTTCACATGAAAGATCTTGAAGCTGTAAAGTACTTTATGGGGTTAGAAGTAGATGAAGTTCATCAGGCATCTATCTTTGCCTACGAAAGTATGCTACTGATATTGTAGCAGAGGTGGGACTGCTTGGATGTCGGCCTGCAGGATCTCTGATTGACCAAAATCATCAACTGAGTCGTGCAGATGGGAATTTTCTTGCGGACCCACAAACATATCGAAGATTGGTGGGACGTTTGATTTATTTATCTGCCACTCTCTGATCTAACATATTCAATACATGTTCTTTCTCAATTCATGAATAAGCCGAAGGAGGAGCATTGGCTGGCTGCATTAAAGGTTGTGCGGTATCTGAAAGGGACGCTAGGACAAGGCATTTTGCTTTGGTCTAACTCTTCGATGCATCTGAAAGGTTGGTGTGACTCGGACTAGGGAGCATGTCCACTAACGTGAAGATCTTTGAATGGTTGGTTTGTTCAGTTCGGAGATTCGCCAATTTCTTGGAAAACAAAAAAGCAAGATACAGTGTCGAGATCGTCAGCGGAAGCAAAGTATCGAGAAATGGCAGAGATAACAACAGAACTACGGGGACTGGAGACTTTATTATACGAGTTTGGCATTGATCATAAAGAGCCAATGACAATTACGTGTGATAGTAAACCAGCTATACATAGTGTCAATTCAGTTTTTCATGAGCGTACTAAGCATGTGGAACTTGATTGTCACTTTGTTCGAGACGACATTGTGAGAGGACTTGTCAAACCGTTTCATGTCTCAACAAAAAATCAGCTTGCGGACATACTTACCAAAGCTTTGGGACGAAAGGAGTTTGATACATTTATGCTCCAACTTGAGAGGGGTATTGAAATATATTATGAATATATTTTTATTAGATTTGGTCATATCGATATTGTATAGTTCCATATCGTTATGACGGTTTGTCCGGTTGTATATATTGGCATCGTAAAGCCTATGGAATGGTAAGAGAATATTGAAACCTAATTTGTGAGAAACTTGGCCAGTCCCATGAAAAACCAACACTAACCCTTATGTTTAACCAAGCTTTCAATTCCATTATATATCAGAACTTGAGAAAACCTGAAACTTCAATACATAACATCACAAACACTTTGTGACTACAACGGAAACGGACTTTAAGTAATCCTGAAGTTGAATCTTGAAGTTGATGTTCCAGTTATAATATACCACACTGAGTCACATAACTTGAACTCATGCTTTCAGAAACTTAAAACCAGTTGATTCTTGTGAAATATCTTCAACTTACACCAACCTTTAAGCAATTTCTTCAGCATTGATCAAGAACACTCTTCTTTTATCATAAGCTTCTTGCTCCAATCTCTGATTTTTCTTTTTTGTGCTTGCAACAGTTTGACTTGTGAGTAACCTGAGAATATTCTCACTATGTTGCAGATTCACGTACCTCAAAGGCAACTTGATCTCATAAGACCGTGAAATCACCTCATTTGAATCACTCTTCTACTCTGAATCAATCTTAAAGGTACAACTTGTTCACATCTCCCAGTCACACACCATAACCTGAGCTAAACATGTTTTCCAACCCTTTAAGCTTCTCAAGAACCATATGTTACTCCACCTAAGATCTAACCGATCTTCTAATCAGAAAAAGTAACACCTTATGAAAATTGCCTCTGTTCGGCAATAGATTCCAACAGAAAAAAGTTGTTGTTTCTTTTGGTTCTTCTTTTCCTTTATATGATGTAAATGAGATGCTTGAACAATCACTAGAATGAGTCTCACAACTTTGTCCACTCATATTTGTAATGATTACCAAGACATAACCATGTCTTTCAGGTTAAGACAATTCTGTCTCTACAGACTTTCTTAAAACCTAAGAAACACCATCATTCAAGTGGAGGCTCTGAGCTCTCACATCATTCATGTTTTCTTCCTACGCCACTTCTCTTACCTATTTGTGTGGTTGCTTTGTTGTATACCGTTGGATCCCTGTAGGTTCTGTTTCTCCGGTTAACCGGAATTCTGTAACTCACCGGATCCTCTTTTGGGTTGTTTTATATACATATTATATAGATCATGTCACGATAAAAGAGAAAATTCGAAAACTCTTCCTAACTTAACTAGCCTCCTAATAATTTCAATTTCGGCGTTGACTTAAATATAAAAAATAACAAAATACATGTGAACCGTACGGATAAAATACATCATTTGAAGAATGCAGAATAAAGAAACTGTTCTTCGTTGACCACTTACTCCCTCAATTTATTTGACTTCTCATTACATTTATTTCTCTATTTATCAATTTTTTTTTATTCTTCAACCTTCCCTGTTTGGCTGTTTCTAGTTGATATCCCATTTAAAGCTACAACATCAATGTACTACTGTAGTTTATAGTTGTTAAGTTAATGAGATTGGGGCTAGAAGTTACATTTATTTAATTTGTTATTCGTTTCGATTCAATCCGAGTAATTCAGATATTCTTAATTATGCGAGATAGAACAAATTACAAAATATTATATTAAAAATTAATATCCGCTAAAAAGAAATAAATACAAATACCAAATTTTAAGAGACATGTATAAGCTATGCTCTGGGTTTTATACAAATAAAGGTACATATACAATTAAATATAGAGTTTTAAACATATAATTTTATATAATTTTTATTTTAACATATAATTTTATTTACCAAATTATTATAAAATATTTAAAATTAAAATAAAAAATATTTATAAATAATTTTTTTTCTCAAATAGTTTTATAATACGATTTAGGTATAGTATAGTACAACTTTTGCCCGAGAACTCTTAAAAAATTGTTTAACAAATTTCAAGTTATTACATATGTTGAAAAATATGTATGTTTGTACTAGCATAATAAATTTAGTTAAATTATATTTGATCTAAAAATAAATATCAAATAAAACTGAGAATAAGGAAAGAAAAAGATGAGAGATGCATGTATGATCAAACAACTCTAGTTGATCAAGGGTAAGCATTATAATATTATAGATAAAATATACATAATACTCTAGTCTCTTTGTTGTTATGGATATTTGGTGAATTGTTGTTTTTCTTTGGTTATAGGTTCCAATTTCTCTAACTATGAACTTTTGCATCAAATTAATAGATATGTTTATTAGCATTTGATTTAAATCATTCTAACTCCAAAAATGATTTTTTTATTGGAACCAAAAATTTTAAGCCAAACATAGTGAAAATCATCACGGTAAGCTTCTACTTAGCTTTTACTTATAATTTTTTTAAGTAAAAAACTCCCGATTAGCACTACGGCCACAGTTAAACTAATGTTTTCGAACATGGCTTACATCAGATTAGACATGGCATTCGGGTCTTTGAGTTGGATTGGATCGTTTCTTGGGTCCTAGACATTCAAACACAATTAAGTACTTAAAATCGTGTCCAAATACAAGGGTGAAAAGGTGAACACGTTGGCAGATGCACTCTCAATGAGGTATTCGTTATTCTTTATTTTGGATTCACGACTTATGGGGTTTAAAATGATGAAGGATCTGTATCATGGAGAGTTAGACTTCACACAAGTCGATAAAACTGGGATAGTTTTGTATTTTTATTTAGTTGACTTTTTTGGCTCAAAATCCATCTTCTCCATTCTTTAAATTTTCATGAGTAATAAACCATATGGTTATCTAATCTCTTTTCTTATAAGGAGGAGATAACATACTATATTGTTTCGATAAATAGAATAGAATACTATACGTAATGTTTATCCATATACTATACAGATGCCAAACATTGTCGTTGCACACATGCTTGTGAACCTTCATTAACGAAGAGCATACATTCAACACCATAAGAAAACAATAGTTAGTATACAACATAGAACTGCAAAAACCAAATACACATAGCTTACTACTCAACGTATAAGTATTAGCATATAAATAATTTTGAATATACACTAAATCAAGTGTACTATTATATTTTAATATGATTAGATATAGTATAATACAATTCCTGTCTGACAACGCTTAAAAATCCGTTTAAAAAGTTTCAAGTTATACATATGTGAAAAATATGTATGTTTTACCAGGATAATTATTTAGTTAAATTATATTTGATCCAAAAAGACATATCAAATAGACTGAGAAGGGGAAGAGAAAAATAAAGAAAATAAAAAAATGAGAGATGCATGTATGATCAAGGGTAAACATTGTAATATTTATATAAAATATACATAATACTTTAGTTTATAACTAAAATTTATGTAGAATATTTGTAATTCTGGGCATGTAGTAAGTCCGGTTAATTTTGGTTATTTAGAACCTAAAAAGGATTCAAAATACTCAAATCCCATCAAAATTTATCTAAAACATGTCATATTTATCTAAAATTATGCAATGTAACCAAAAGTAAATTATTAATAATTGAAATTACACATTTTAAACTCTAGATTTGATGTTCAAAGTTTCATATTACTTGAAAATATAACAAAATAATAATGAAGATTGCAAACAAAAATACATTAAAACTAATTCATAAATTAAAATATAGAAAACAGAACACACAGAGTTATAATTTTGAATGTTCATGTTTTTAGGTAATATATGAATCGGTTCTTATCGGGTTGGGTGTATATGGACCAGTTCTTTGGGTTTGAGTCTATTCGGTCGTTTTTTTTCTGTTATGATTCTTTCGGGCACAAAAATTTGGACCCAACCAGGCATCTGTAAATTTTGTTTGGTTTCAGATTGGATATTTTCAAGTTGGTTCTAGTAAGGATTTTTGAGTTCATGTAAAATGCTCATACCTACAAAAAAAATTATTTAATAAAATATTAGGATCTAATTCGGGTTAAAACGCGGATAATATTTTTTTCTCATGTTTGTCTTATCAAATCAAGATAAATGATTGCATTTTCTTATTTTATGTTAAAATTAGTTCAAAAAGTTATTCGAAGCAAACCATAAATCCTTAATGTATTTTGCTTTGGCTAAATTAGATGATAAGATGTGAATATGGATTGTGTTTTGTCTAAAATTTTAATAATATTGGTTTGTTTACATTTAATTTAGTCGGTTTGTTTTTACTGTGATATCTAATTGGTTAAAGTAGTTGATTTGTAATTATTATTGTTACTATATATGATATAAATCAATTTATCTAATTGGTTAAAGTAGTAGATTTTTAATTATTATTGTTACTATATATGATATAAGCAATTAAAATAGGATTATAATTTAATAGATCAGTTTAAATGATTTATATATATATTAATTAAATACTAAAACGAATGATAACATGAAACATGGACATTAGGTTGAATTAGGGATGTCAAAAAACGAACGAGTAGCAACTCATGAGCTGGCTTAGCTCATGTCAGTTTTTCATGAGCGCGAGTTATGTTTTCTAAACTCATTTATTCAATGAGTTTAATGATTGAGCTTAATTTAGCTCGTGGATTATATGAGTGAGCTTTAATGAACATGAGTTAGCTCATGAACTTGATTTTTTTAGAGTTATATATACATCTGTATATTATAAATATTTTGTTTTACTTTTTAATTTTATAAGATAAATATAAGTAATATAGAAACTATGTTTTAAGAAATTTATTTAAGACTTTTGTTGGAAAAATATGCATTACCATATAAATCTCTTATATAAACACATATTATGTCATCGTTTCTTCTGAAATTTCACTGATTTTAAATTAAGTATTTTATTTTTAAAATTTTAAATTATTTTTAATATTTAATATTTATATTATATTTTAGATTTTATTTATTATTCTAAATTTTCATTTTATATTATTATTATAATAGATCACGAGCTAGCTCATTTAACTCGTGATTAAGATGATATGAGTTCGAGTTTACATATTGAAACTCATATAATAAATGAGCTGAGCTGAACTATCTCATGAAAGATCTGAGTTCATCATGAGTCAAGCCGAATTGAGCGAATTAACTCATTTTGACACCCCAGGTTGAATAGCTACTTAGCTAGATACTATCACGGACATTGTTTGATTCTTTCTGGCGAATAAGAGTATCATTATCCCTGGTTTCTTAAGGGGGTTCTTGCACTGTTCGCGGGCCCTACTGACATGTGAGGCCCGTGAACAGTGCAAGAACCGCTTCCTAAAACTACTAAATAAGAATCGTTTTTGGAGGGTTTCTTACACTGTTCACGGGTCCCACTGACACGTGGCAGCTCGCGATTGGTTTAACTTTTTATTATTATTGTTATTATTATTTTAAATTCATAAAAAAAAAGAAAAAAAAAAATAAGAACTCCTTGTGGGGGTTTTGGGATAAAGATGCCCTAAGACACTTCTAACTACTGTCTTATTTAATTGTCTTAATTTATTATTAGTAGCCCACTAACCACGAGCCCTTTTGCAAATTGAATTTTCTCGTGATTTTGTAAATGTGTATTATCTTCATAGAGAATTAGAGATAAATAATTAGCCTCCTAACAGTAAATCGTATTAACTTTTATAATTGTGTGTGCCGGTCCGAGTCTGTGTGGCGCCTAAAGCGCATCGCAAAACACTGCCCCATAATCTTAATAAAGTTTGATAAAAAAAATCGTAAAATTATTAGAAGGACAAATCTTTTAAATAGGTTTTTTTATAAAATTTTGTCACAAAAATAGTCCTTAAGAGAAAAAATGACCAAAATAGATATTTTTATTTTGAAAATTTTAAAATTTTAAATTTTTTTAATTTTTAAACCTCACCTCCAAAACCTCCACCCCATAACTCTAAACTCTAAGTTTAGATTAGTTAACCCAAAGATATAAATATATATTTACATCTTTTAATAAAATCTATTTTTGATCATTTTTCTCTTTGAGTACTATTTTGGAAACAAATTTTTTTAAGGTTTATTTTGGTCATTATCTCTTATTTATTTTGTTTATTAAAAAGCCTTAAACTCCAATTTATAGTAAATTTTATGCAACTTCAAGGTTTCTAAAAATTCTTAAACTTACGTAAAAGTAGAGAAGAAGAAAGAGAAAACATGCATAAGAGAAAGTGAAAATTGTAGAGAGTAGCAATAGAAGATAATCTTATGGCGTAGCAAAAATTGGCCAAGGAAAACTAGAAAAAAATGCAATCTGAAGAAATGAACCGTCAAGTTGTCAATGTACTAATAACAAAAGAGAATTAGATTTTTATTTGAAATTTTATTTTATAGCTTATATGTTTGCATACACTATGTATGATAAATGGAAATTTAGTTGTTAGAAAAGTAAATTGAAACTGATCGTGGAATCTATTATGTCTTAGATATAAATTCTTTACAAAAAATATTGTAAAGGAGAAATAAATTTAAAAATCATAGATCGAACCAAGCACTTGTAGAACAAGTGTGCAACCACTCAACCATTAACATACTAAGGATACTTTCTCTGCTATGGTGCCCTAAAACTTAATAGATCTTGGCGCCCTAAACGAGTGCGTCATGTGCTTTAGCACTGGGCCGGCACAGTGTGCAGATAAACATTAATTGGATTATTATTTTTTTGAATAAAACTGTATGGAATAACTTAACTATTCCGGTAGATTCTAAAAAATACCATTTGATGAAACAAAAACAAATCTCATTTCAATGATTCTTTGTGGAATATATGGAAGAAATGAAATGTAGTTATAAACTATTCATGATTAAAAAGGTTTATGAATGAAATGGAATAGAATTCTTTTTATTACATAACTTTTGTTATTCATTTATTTGTATTTCATTTTTGTTCCATTCAGTCATAATATTCCTAAATTTGATAACCAATTACAACTATAAATAAATATTGAAAAATTTAATGTTATACAGTATAATTTATTAAAAAATATACGTTAATCCTTATAAAAATTAGATAAATTTTTGGGAATAAGTAAATTACTGTTTACAAGAAATTGAAAATAACTTGTAAATTACTGTGGTTTAGGACGTAATTTAAGAGTTTTTTTCTGCTAAACTTAAGTTAAGAGTTATCATGTATAAAATAAATGGTCAACGAGACAAAAGTCTATATTCCTCACAAGCTCGTGTCCTTTTCTTCTCTTGTCACGGTTCACTTGTAATCATGATAGAGCTTGGATCGACAATTTTTAATATAAGAAATGGCTAAACTGGTATTCCCCCTTCCCCCCCCCCCCCGATATGATTTATAAATTATAATTACAAATAGTATAATATATTGAATCCCACATTAGTAGTTAAAAGAGATCTTAAGTAATATGTAAAATATATGTGTCAATCCATCCATGTATCACCAATTGGTTTTAGGTTGAAAGTCTATTTAGCTTAATATGGTATAAAAGTTTGATCCAAACAATCCAGTCTGATCCATTATCTATCCAGCCCAAAGTTGATCAATTGATCATTGCCCAAAGATTTTGAGATTGACGTTTAAAAAACCATCACCTCGAACAGACGTATTAAATACAAAAATCTCAAATCGATAGTTAAAAAAAAACTAAGTAATATATAAATTAGATATGTCAATTCACTTACACAGACTGATTTTAGGTGTGAAGTCTATATATGTAGCTTAACACATTTGGTCTACTCTGTAATATTTTAAAATAATTAAAATGTCATAAGCAAGTTTGTATTATGTAAATAAGTACAAGTTGAATAGTAATAATGTCACGTAAAGTTTTATAGTCCAGTGTCACGTAAAAGATGCTTAAGAAAGCAAATGAAAAGATTTGTTTTGCTTTTACTTTTCAGGTGCCTAGCGTGTGTACATCTTTGTACTGTGCCACAGCTGATTAATGCGGTTGAAACATTTTATTATCGGATTGAAAACTGTGACAAAAAGACATTTAAAACTTGGCAAAACCAAGCCGACATGAACCGAGTTACATGTTTCCATTGAAGATCCAACGGTTGAAGATATCTTGACCGCAGTGTAAGTGATTTACTTCATCTCCCTCTTTATCGTCAACGCTATATAATTATACTCTCTCCGTTTCAGAATAATATACTCCCTCCGTTTTTTAATAATTGACGTTTTGGGAGAAATTTTTTGTTCCAAATTATTTGACGTTTTCAATTTTCTATGTAAAATTTATTACTAATTAATGTTAGATGACCAATGATATTATACCTTCTATTTTATTAGTGGTTGAATTGTGGTTAGGTAAATAATTAATGATGTTTTTGTTTAGAAAATGATAAAAAATTAAATGTTTCTTAATCTGTGTGCATAATCCTAGAACGTCAAATATAAAAAACGGAGGGAGTATATTTTAAACTTTTCACACATACTCCCTCTGTTTTTTAATAATTGATGTTTTGAGGAAAAATTTTTGTTCCAAATTATTTGACGTTTTCAATTTTCTATGTAAAATTTATTAGTAATTAATGTTAGATGACCAATGATATTATATCTTCTATTTTATTATTGGTTGAATTGTGGTTAGGTAAACAATTAATGATGTTTTTGTTTAGAAAATGATAAAAAATTAAATGTTTCTTAATCTATGTGCATAATCCTAGAACGTCAAATATAAAAAACGGAGGGAGTATTAAGAAAACACGTAAATTTTAGATTATAAATGCATTATTTTTTGTAATTAGTTATTTCCCGTAACTTTTAGCCAATCAAAATTCAGTAAACCAAATTAATGTTATTAGAATCTACAATTTATCATTATTACTTGCATTGAAAATGTAAAATATATATCTTTTAGAAACAAACATTTTTCTAAAACATGGATCATTATGAAACAGATGGAGTATACTATAACTTTTTCTAACTTATTGTATATTTTTGTGCTCCAAAAAAACGATGAGAAGAAAATGTCAAAAAGTGAAAAGGGTGGTATGTTGATTTATGTGGAAGAGGTTGAAAAAGAGACATATTTAAAAAATTACTTAAATTGTTGACTTTTATAAAGACGTCCTAAGCAGCTCTTTTTTTTCTTTTTGTTACCATTAAAATACTGCAAAACATCATTTCTTCTGAATTAGATAAAATGATAAAGAAACGATTCAATGTAAACCACTAAAATTTAAAACTTACTGGAAAATATTTCACTTATATATACTCTAAATGATAGACAAAAACATATTTTCTAGGATCCTCTGAACACTAATATGAAATGTAACTTCGCTTATATATATACACATATGTTTTTAATCATTGACTGTATATATATTAAAAAATAGGTAAATCTCTTTTGAAACTTTTGTCACAAAAATAGAACTTAGAAAAAGAAACAAAATAGATTTTTTTATTTTGAAAATTTTATTTTTTTTTAATTTTAAACTTAACCTCCAAAACTCCAACTCATAACTCTAAACTCTAATTAATTTGAGATTAATTAACCCAAATGGTATAGATGTTTATTTACATCATTTAATAAAGTCTATTTTGATAATTTTTTCTTTGAGTGTTATTTTGGGGACAAAAACATTTCTAAGTCTATTTTGGTCTTTATCTCAAAAAAATCTCGTCGACAATATATATAATTTAAAACCAGTTAAAAATAGTCAATTGTCTCAAATAGTTTTAAGTTTTTATCACCAAAATAGTTTCAAAAATAAACTAAATAGTCTTTTTATTTTAAAATTTTTAATATATTTTTTAAAAATTTAAACCTTAAAAATTACCTTCGAAATATCACCTTATATTTACACATTTTATAAAACTTATTTTAGTCATTTTTATTTTTAAAATTATTTTTGATCTTAAAATATTTCTCAAACAAAATTGACATTAAATTTAAATTAAGAATACAATTTTTTTTTTAAAAAGTATGTGTTTTAAAGGCAGGACGGGTCCATCACCAAACACCAATGGCATGTCCCAACACCTTTCTCTCTCAGCTACTTGCAGCAAAATTGCAAGGTGTCGACAGAAACTTGTCTCTTCTCTCTCCTCTATATATCTATTTCTCGGTTGACAAAGAGAACAGGTGCGCAAGAGTCTACTCCCTTTCTAACTAGCTACTTGTTCGGTTTCTTTAATAGTTATCCAGCTAGAAAACACTGCAAAAAAATTAAAAATCTCTTTATTCTCACAAGTTTTGATATATTTCTTCCCTTTTTTTAAGTTTCCATTGATAAAGTTCAAACTTTTCTGATCTCTAGTCTGTTATACATAAAGGGTTTTGTTTAATCCGTCTCAGAATCATGGGGATTTGCTTGAGTGCTCAGATCAAAGCTGAGAGTTCAAGTAACACAGGTACTACAGAATAAAAACTACTCATGCAAATTGTTTTGACTTGTATATAAATTTTTAATTTAATAGATTTTGTTGTTGATATTTTAATTTACAAAAAAAAAAAAAAATCGAGGTTAGGTTTTTGGTGGTTGAGGCATAAGGTGACTTAACTTAAAAGTTAGGCTTTAGTGTTTTGACAAATCTGTCTTTACAAATGCTAATAATTGATTAATTCTCCTTAAACTATGTCGTTTTAGGTAATTTGTTAATTCACGGCTCCATTATAGTTAATCAGAGGAAAAGACAAGTACGAAAGTTTAGATTCGTACTTTTGTCTGATCTCTTACAGCAAAAGAAGTGCTTTTTCAAAAATGGGTTTTGTAAAAAAGGTGAAATCTAAAGTTTTTCTATATGGAAACTATATGTTTGGTGTATGCATAGGTGTGAGTTCCAAGTACATGAGCTCAGAAGCAAATGATACACAAAGCATGGGAAGCAAATGCTCTTCTGTGTCAATCAGAACAAACCCTCGAACCGAAGGAGAGATCTTGCAATCTCCAAACCTCAAAAGTTTCAGTTTGGCTGAGCTCAAGTCAGCAACTAGGAATTTCAGACCAGATAGTGTTCTTGGTGAAGGTGGATTCGGTTGTGTCTTTAAAGGATGGATTGATGAGCAGTCTCTTGCTGCATCTAAACCGGGAACCGGTATGGTTATTGCTGTCAAAAGACTTAACCAAGATGGTTGGCAAGGTCATCAAGAATGGCTGGTAAACTATATTGCTAACCACAAGATTTGATTTTCTTTAACTTATAATGAAGATTGCTTTGTTTATGTTGTAGGCTGAAGTGAATTACTTGGGGCAGTTTTCTCATCCTAATCTTGTGAAACTTATTGGTTATTGCTTAGAGGATGAGCATCGTCTTCTTGTGTATGAGTTCATGCCTCGTGGAAGCTTAGAGAATCATTTATTCAGAAGTACTCTCTTCTCTTCTCCTCTGATAACTTGTGCTTGAGTATTCAATCTTGTTTCCTGATGTTGCAGGAGGTTGTTACTTTCAACCGTTATCTTGGACTCTCCGGTTGAAAGTTGCTCTTGGTGCTGCACAAGGCCTAGCTTTTCTCCACAGCGCCGAGACTCAAGTCATATACCGTGACTTCAAAACTTCTAACATACTTATTGATGCGGTACATTCATCTTTGATATGATAATAAAAGGTTGTGAAAGTCTTAAGACTTTATGTAAAAGATCTCTTTGACATGATCACAGGACTACAATGCCAAGCTTTCTGATTTTGGATTAGCTAAAGACGGTCCAACGGGTGACAAAAGCCATGTCTCTACAAGAATCATGGGTACTTATGGATATGCAGCTCCTGAGTATCTTATGACCGGTTAGTTAGTCTCTCAAAAGTCTTTTTGATTAACTTGTTTATTTATCACCACTGACTCTTTCACTTTCCTTAAGGTCATTTAACAACCAAGAGTGATGTCTATAGCTACGGTGTTGTGCTTTTGGAGATACTGTCTGGACTTAGAGTTGTTGACAAGAACCGTCCACAAGGAGAGCAAAAACTGGTGGACTGGGCAAAACCATTACTTGCAAACAAGAGGAAGATATTCCAAGTTATCGATAACCGTCTCCATGATCAGTACTCAATGGAAGAAGCATGTAAAGTAGCTACTCTAGCGCTGAGATGCCTGACATTAGAGATAAAGCTAAGGCCAAACATGAACGAGGTTGTTGCTCACCTCCAACACATACAAGCTTTGCATGAAGCAAGAGGAGGAGGAAAAAACATTGATAAGATGGAGAAAAGAATGCGTAGGAGAAGCGATAGTGCTGTCCTCAGCCAGAAACCAAATGCAGGTTTTGCTCGGCAAACCGCTGTTGGTGGAATATCAGCTGCTTATCCACGTCCCTCTGCTTCACCTCTGTTTGTCTGAGGAAGAGACAATGATGTTCTGTTCTGTTTAGTTGAGATGTACAGCTTTGCTTCTGCTTATGTACTGAGATGATTCAAGTTCATGGCTCATCAGAGATTTGACAATTGATCTTTGTAATGCAAAGAGTTTACTAACATAAAGCAATGTCCAAGAAATAGCAGTGCTTAGACACCTTATAGAGTATTATTGTTTAAGCGGATATTTAAACTACCATTTTAAAAATGGGTTTTGAAAGAATCATTTTGTTCAGAACCTATTTGCCCACCAATTTTTAGAACACTAACATTAAAGTATAAGTGACCTCTCATGTCTTCAACTTCAAGCTTTGTTATAACTTATAAGCAAAAAAAACAAACAAGAGACTTCTTTGCATTATCTACATTCAGTTCTTTGGCTAAGAAGATTATATACAATGAAACAAAACTATATTTTACCATGTTCTAATCAGTCCGGGTGTCCAGTTTCGCCAGTCTAACTTCGAAAGCGACTTGTTTAAGCTCATCTTATCCCTCAGATCAAGAACCTTCTTCAGATAAGTACTCCCTTGCTTAGTCATATCAGGCTCACTCTCTCCACTTACCTCAGCTTCCATGATCTCTTCTGTTTCATCACCAAGTGGTGTAGGAGCGTTCTCAGTCTCTTCATCAATGATGCTTTCAAGAAGTGAAACTACTTGGCTCATCCTAGGCCGAGATTTGGGTTGCTTCATTAGACATTTGTTTGCTAAAGCAGCTACTTTCTGAACAGACTTGATACAGTAGTACTGTCCATGGAGCCGTGGATCAACAATCACATGGAACTTCTTAGAGTCTGATACATAAGGTTTCACCCATTCTAGAAGCTTCTGCTCTCCTCGAGGTCGGTTTCTGTCGACTGCTCGTCTTCCTGTGATCAGTTCATACAACACTACACCAAAGCTCCAAACATCACTCTTTGCTGTCAGTTTACCCGTTTGTACATATTCAGGAGCTGCGTAACCAACCGTACCTACAACCTTTCGAAACAAAGACAGACTTTAAAAAAGACATAATGCTAGAGAAGTCTCCAATAAGTTAAAGAGGAGGGGGCTACATACTGAAGTTGAGACATGACCAAGTCCTTCAGGAGGTCCTTGTCTAGCTAATCCAAAATCCGAGAGCTTAGCACTGAACCTCTCATCAAGCAAGATGTTTGAAGACTTGAAGTCTCGGAAAATTAACTACAAGATTCACAAAAGCAAGATCAAGAAAACCGAAACATAAATCTTTTTTAAATGTTATACAAACCTGAAAATCCATTTGTTCATGAAGATATGCTAAGCCTTGAGCAGCGTCTTGAGCAATCTTCAACCTTGTAATCCATGGAAGAGATTCAGACATGACTCTGCCTACAAGATGATCCTCCAAGCTTTTATTGCACATAAGCTCATAAACTAAGAGCCGTTGCATCCCTCTTTCATCGTCGTCAGCGCAATACCCAACTAACTTGACAAGATTTGGATGGTTCACAACTCCTAAGAAACTCACCTCGTTGATCCATTCTTTATGCCCCTGAATGCTAGAACGTAAAGCACACACCACAAAGATTTACAACACACAACAAGACAAAACAATAACAACACCAAAGATTCAACCTCTATCAGAAAACACACAAAGATTTAAATCTTTTTCAGACAGAACACACAAGTTTCAATAGTTTTCAAATAAAAAACACACCAAGATTCAACCTTTTTCAAATAGACCACACCAAGATTCAACCTTATTCAGATAGTATACACCAAGATACAATCTTTTCAGACAAAGATTCAACCTTTTTCAGACAGAACACACCAAGATTCAATCTTTTTCAGACACAGAACACACCAAGATTCAACCCTTTTCAAATAGAACTCACCAATATTCAACCTTTTTTTCCAAAAACAACACACACAAAGATTCAAGCTTTCATAAGCTGTCAACGGGATCGAACTCGAGCCCTCCAACTAGATTCAGTCACTAACTAACGAAGCAGAACAGAGTACAAAGAGAAGGATAGAGTCATGCCTGTAAACCTTGACGGTTAAGCTGTTTCACGGCAACATTGATCTTAGAGTCGAAACCATCAACGACGCCTCTATAAACACAACCGAACCCTCCTTCGCCGATAAGAAGAGCTCTACTGAAACCTTTCGTAGCCAGTTTCAGCTCACCGTAGCTGAACACCTTCAGATCGTTCTCGGCCGTGACTCCACCGGTCCAACGTTGACTCAGCGGCTTGTGGAAACCGAAACGCTCCGGTGAGAAGCTCCAGTCCGAGTCAAACTCGGACCGGCGAGTCGGGTCTGAGGCGGTTGAGGACGCCACGCTTAGAGAACGAGCCCACGAGAGTCTCGAAGCTCGTGAAACGACGCAGTTTCCTCCTTCATCTCCTTCGTGTCCCCTCTTGTCGCCATTGGTGAAGTGGAAACACTTCATCTTCCTCCAAATCCGACTGAGTCAACTGAAAAGTTTTGGAGCCCTTTTTTTCTTTGCTTTGAGGATGGGTAATGATCTGACGTGACGGGTTAACATATATTAGATGACGTGTCTAGTTAACGACCGTTCGATTTTTGAGATCTAAGGCTCCTTGAACTTGAACAAAAAAAAAAGTATTAGTTTGGTCGGAACGAGTAATATAACACGTAGACATTAATGAATCTTTAATTTTTAAAGATGAAGATGATATATTCGTGCAGCAGCAAGAGGATTGGCTAGTTTATCAATATATTGTTGTTGACTATCACAGCTTTGGAGCTGATCTTGAATGTGAAAGAGTGAGAGAGAGAGTGTAACAAACTTTACTAAACTTCACATTAATCGTAAAAAAAGTGTGTACACGAGTTTATATAGCTAGTCATCAATACATAAACATTTACAAGTGTATATATATGTTAATACACCCCCCTCAAGCCTCAATCTGGATCCGGAGGCAAAGGAAGAACTCCATGTGTGATCTTCAAGGACGTAGGAGGAAGATAGAGGCTTAAAATGGACATTTGCGACAAGAGATGATGGAAGAGAGCTGAGGATAATGGCTTTGTTAAGATGTCTGCATGTTGATTCTGTGTACCAACATGGAAGGTTTTCAGAAAACCGGTTTTCAAGAGATCTCTTATCTTGTGACAGTCAAGCTCAACATGTTTAGTTCTCTCATGGAAAACATGATTAGAGGCAATGTAAAGAGCTGATTTACTATCACAGTACAACTTAGCAGGAGCAGTAGGCGTGATATGAAAGGCAAGTAACAGCTGATGAAACCATTGTAGTTCACAGGTTGTATCAGCCATAGCATGATACTCAGCTTCTGCACTACTTCTACTAACGACACGCTGTTTCTTGGACTTCCAATGAATCAATGATGTTCCCAAGTACACACAATATCCAGAAACCGAACGACGAGAATCAAGACATGTACCCCAGTCAGCATCCGCAAAGGCATTGAGACAAAGATCCGTGGAAACAGAGTAAAACAGACCCGTGACCAGGATTGGTTTGACCTGAGACAAAGTATTTGACAACCCGATGGGCAGCCTGAAGATGAACATCCGTTGGTTTTGAGAGAAACTGGCTGAGTTTGTGAACAGCAAAAGTGATGTCAGGACGCGTTATGGTGAGA
Organism: Moricandia moricandioides; assembly: GCA_905132885.1. Classification (NCBI taxonomy): domain Eukaryota; kingdom Viridiplantae; phylum Streptophyta; class Magnoliopsida; order Brassicales; family Brassicaceae; genus Moricandia; species Moricandia moricandioides. Next base: position 68,983 of record CAJHQQ010001529.1, read on the forward strand.
TACAAGAGTCTGCCAACAAGCTCCCGATATGGCGTACCATTCGTTAAAGGAATACCAGACTCAGAACTGAGATTCACAGTATGATCCATGGGAACTGCACTCGGTTTGCAGGCAAGAAAACCAGTATCCTCCAATATGCCAAGAGCATATTTTCGCTGGAAAACTGAAATGCCAGTCTTGTTTCGCGCTATCTCGAGGCCAAGAAAATAACGAAGAGGACCAAGGTCTTTAATGGTGAATTCCTGCTGGAGAACGGACTTGACAGAAGCCACTGCTGCCTCATCATTGCTTGCAATTGCAATATCATCAACATAAACCAATAACGCAATGAAAGAAGTCCCAACGACCTTGACAAACAAAGTGTTGTCTGACTCCGATTGGATGAAATGAGCAGCAAATAAAACAGAGGAAAGACGACGGTACCATTGTCGTGAGGCTTGCTTCAATCCATATAAAGACTTATGGAGACGCAGAACAGGATTCACTGGTAAGGTAGTACCAGGAGGTGGAGTATAACCAAGCGGTAAAGTCATATAGATCTCCTCATCAAGATCACCATGTAGAAAGGCATTTGACACATCAAGCTGAGAAAGACTCCAACCTTGTTGAGCAGAGAGAGCAAGCATAAGCTTGACAGAGGACATCTTAGCAACTGGTGAGAAGGTATCAATGTAATCAATGCCTTCTTGCTGAGTGTATCCCTTAGCAACAAGACAAGATTTGCGTCTATCAAGTGTGCCATCTGCATTGAACTTCAACTTATACACCCACTTGCAGCCAATGGCATGTTTATCAAGAGGTAAAGAAGTCACAGACCAGGTGCCTTTGAGTTCTAAAGCACCAAACTCCTCATTCATGGAAGCTCTCCACAAATCAGACTTAATGGCTTGAGCAAAAGACAGTGGTTCCATTTCAGTGGTAATGGAAAGAGTAAAAGCTTGATAAGGTGGACTGAAACCTGCATAGGAAAGAACAGAAGAAAGAGGATATAAAACGGAAGGGAAAGAGAATGATGGTATGTTGTGAGTGAGGTTACAATGATATTCGGATAAGTAACTAGGAGCTCTAATCTGTCGCCTAGGCCTGTTTGTATTTACCAAGTCTAAAGCAAGTGAATCAGTGACAGGACCCCTTGGAACAGAAACAGAAGAATGTGTTTGTGAATGAAAAGAAGACTCAGTATCAGTAGGCAAATCAGCAACAGGCAAAGGGAGAATGATTGTAGAAAACAAGTCATCAGATGGAACAGGGAACAAAGGATTATCTTTAAAAGGAAAGACTGTTTCATGAAAAACCAAATTGCGAGTAATAGAGATCACATTTGTGTCAAGATCTAACACTTTATAACCTTTGTACCCAGATGGATATCCTAGAAACACTGAAGGTTTAGCTCGTGGTGAAAATTTGGTTCGAAATTTTGGATATGTGGAAACATAACATAAGCTACCAAACACACGCAAAGAAGTATAGTCAGGTGACTTCTTCAAAAACTTTTCATAAGGAGAAATGTTACCTAACAATGGAGAATGTAAGCGATTAATCAAGTGAACAGCAGTCTGAACACAATCCCCCCAAAAACAAAGAGGCACATTAGATTGAAAGAACAAAGCTCTGGCGACATTTAAAAGATGTTGATGCTTCCTCTCAACCACTGAATTTTGTTGAGGAGTATCAACACAAGAGAAATAATGAAACATGCCAGTTTGAGAAACAAGATCAGTAAATTGCAGTTCATGCGCGTTATCAGAACGGATGGCTTTCACAGTGGCACCATATTGAGTGTGAACAAGTTTAAGAAAGGATGGAAATACTTGTTGAACAGAACTTTTAGTTTTAAGTAAGTAAATCCATGTAACCCGAGTTGCATCATCAACCAAAGTAAGAAAATATCGAAAACCTTCAATTGTTTCAGTGGAAAAGGGTCCCCAAACATCCAAATGTACAAGATCAAAAGCATGTTTACAAAGGTTATTATTTGAAACAAAAGGAAGTCTACGTTGCTTTGCCAATGGACAAACAGGACAATGTGAAGAAGAATCAACTTTGGATAAAGAAAGTAAAGGAGACATGCTCTGTAACTTGGCTAAAGAAGGATGTCCAAGGCGATGATGCCAGAGATTTCCATCAGCAACCAAGGATCCACAGAAAGAAAGTGAAGAAGTTGCAGTCAATTCAGCTTGTGTGAAAACATATAGATTTTGAATAACACTACACTTCCCAATCGTCAAGCCCAGAGAAAGGTCTTGAATGACACAATAATCAGGAAAGAAATGAGCAGAGCAAAGACTAGATGCAAGCATCGAACTGACACTGATCAAATTGAAATGGAAAGAAGGAATATGCAGAACATGATGCAGAGATAATTTCGACGTAAGATGAACAATGCCTATATGCATGATTGGGACTGTGGTACCATTCGGAAGGGTCACTGTCAAATTCTCAACAGCCTTATACTCAGCAAATAAAGACAAACTAGAGCAGACATGACTAGTTGCACCACTATCTATTGTCCAAGAATCAGAGGGTATGGTAGAGGATAAAGAGGATAAGCAATGATCTTTATAGGTGAGCTTATTTTTGGTAAATTTAAGATGTATAGAAGGAAAAGAAACAGTACCAGCAGTCGCAGCACAAGCCATTACGCCATGATCAGTGATGGTAGGTGATGAGTGAGAAGTTGATGCTTCAGTAACATTGACATGAGCATTCAAATGTGACAAAAAGCTCTGTACTTGCTCAGAAGAGAACGAACTGAGGTCAAGGGTAGAACGAGCAGAGTGTGTGGACTGAGGCATATTAGGATTAACCAAGGCATCAATAACAACATGAGCTATCGCATTCTCTTTGTTGTAGCCTTGTTGAGGAGTCTGCCAGTGTTGTCCTGAGCTCTTGGAGTGTGGAGCCCGTGGAGCAGACGCCTTAGAAGCATAAGAGCCTTTGGAACCAGAAGCCACAGATTGATGACTCTTGTATCCTTCATAACCAGGAGGAAAACCATGTAGTTTGTAGCATTTATTAACTACATGTCCTGTCATGCCACAGTGAGTACAAACGGGACGAGGACGAGGCTTATAATTGCTATATGCAGCAAAATGATCGTTGGTATGAACATATGAAGAACCAGAAGTCTGAAATGCCACATTTTCAACATTGGTAACAGGTTTCAGAACTCTTTGACTTTCATCCTGACAAACCATGTTAAAAACTTCTTCAATAGAAGGAAGTGGTTTAAGCATCAAGACTTGACGTTTAGTTGCTTCATAAGCCTCATTTAGCCCCATTAGAAATTTCATAACTCTGCTTCTATCCATCATGACCTTCCAATTCTTTGCAGCATCACATTCACACTTTCCACAAGTGCAAACCGGAAGCTCAACAAAATTGATGTAAGTTTCCCAAAGAGTAACCAGTTCTGTGTAGTACGTACTAACATCACGAGCACCTTGACGCACTAAACACAAGCGTTGTTCTATCTCAAAGATTCGAGCAAGATCATCCTGTTTAAAACGAGTCATCAAACTATTCCAGATATCCATAGCTGTGGACATGTAAAGCAAGCTAGCACTAATCGGCTTTGAAACAGAATTGAGTAACCAAGTAGCTACCATATCGTTGCAACGAGACCAAGATCCAAAAGTAGGATCTGTTTCAGAAGGTTTCAATATCGTACCATTGACGAATCCAAGCTTGTTGCGAACATTGAGAGCAAGACGAACATATCGCTTCCAAGAATGGAAGTCGGCGCCACTAGTAAGACGATCGGAGACAAGAACAAGTTCGGCATGATCGTTGCTATGAAGATAGAAAGGATTCTCGTACAAATCGAGTGATGATGAAGAACGAGAAGCTCCAGGATTAGTCGCCATCAAAAGCGATCGAGATTAAGAGAAAAGAATGACGAAAACGATGAACACAACGGTTTCTATCGATTGAACAAGAAAGCGAAGGAACGAGATGATGAGATGACGAACGAGCTGAGATCGAGTGAGACTCATGAGGGATCAAGCGGAAGATTTCTTAAGCTCTGATACCATATCACAGCTTTGGAGCTGATCTTGAATGTGAAAGAGTGTGAGAGAGAGAGTGTAACAAACTTTACTAAACTTCACATTAACCGTAAAAGAAGTGTGTACACGAGTTTATATAGCTAGTCATCAATACATAAACATTTACAAGTGTATATATATGTTAATATTGACTTGTTGTTAGTTGGATTTGGACCAAGTCGATCTAATTTTCTTTTTGTTTTGTTTACCTAACTCTCCCTATAAAATATAACGTGTTTCAATAATTTTCTTAAGGAAATGCATACTGCTAAAGCCTAATCCCGGGGACTAACGTTTGACTAAGAGGTACCAATTATACATGGGCTTTGATAGGCTTTTGTTGTGAATTGGATTTTCGAAAAGTCTGTAAAAATAAAAATAACACAATAAATAATGAGTAAAATTACAGAAATCCACAAAATTCCCCAAAAATTAGTGAAATTGCTACGTTAGATGACGGGGGGAAGTGAGTTGGATTAATCTGAAAACGAAGTTGTAAAGCGAATTTTTACAAAAGAATGTATCATGATCAAGAATTCTTTGTGTGGTGTAATAAAAATTGTTTGGATTATTTAGCATTTTTTTGTGTTAAAAAAAGAAATTTAACATTTAAAAAAAAATTAAATAAAAATTACATTAGATTAGTTTCTTTTCCACATAACCACATTCTAGGCCTAGGCAATCGGGGTCCCAATCAAAGTTTGGTTCAGGTTTATTCGAGTTTTGAGTTTTTAAATTTATGAACTTCAACCCCATTCGGATATTATAAACATTCTGGTGGATTTGATTCAGGTTTAACCGGGTTCAATTCAAGTTTCCAAAAATTTTGATCAAAAAAAAATCTTCCCAAAAGTTAGATGGAGGACATTTATAGGTCGTCATGTGCTAGTCTTATTTCCTTTATCTTCCTTAAGGTCTTTTTCAACCCAACTGCAAAATACTATTTTAGTGTAATTTCTTAACCTATATGATTTTGGTGCAAAACTACAGTATCACACTAAATTTGGGTGTGATACTATTCACAACATCAAACATTATTCACTTATTTTTATTATTAAAATTAGTTAAATAAATATCAGTGACAAGATAAGCACATATAAATGAAATATAAATATATTAAATATATTAAATCAATATATTACGTATATTAGAATATTTTATTTTAATATTATTATATGTTAAATAATAAATATTTATTAAAATTATTTTAATGTGATATATTTTTGTGCAATATACTTACATAATAATTTTATTTTATATTATATATATTAAGTGACAATAAAGTTTCTAACTTACTAATATAAAAATAAAAAATACAGTTTTGATGTAAAATTTAGTATTGAGATTGGAGAATTAAAAAAATTAGTGTTAAAATTGCACTAAAATGGTGTAGTTTTTACACCAAAATGGAAGAACTTTTAATATTAAATTAAACTAAAATTACAGTAAAATGGTATAGTGATAAAAGTACACAATAGACCTTCTTCCTTCGTGATGTAACTCTTTTTTTTTTAATTTCCGACTCTACCTTGTTCTATTCTGTTTCATTTTTTTCCTATACATATTTCAACTAGAACAATGATATGGCAACATGAAAAAGGATTGATCATTTATTAAATGTACATATAGACAAATAAATATACTCAGAAGCTATGTATAGTATGCAATTATATATTGGATGGTATTGGTTTGGCTGAGGGAATAAGGCAACATTAATACTTTTCGTAGTTATCTGATTGCTTGTGTACAAAATTTCACTATCATAAGGAATCCCATAAAATACAGGATTCTCACTCAATTTTAAAAAATATTATCCACCAGACCTTTGATTCTTAGATAACTCAAATATATATATATATATATATATATATATATATATATATATATATGACCAATCAATTAGTTATTTACTTTTGTTTCAATTAACGTTACCAACAAGCGTTTACAAAATGATAAATGGGTCACTAATCAATTATGTGAAAAGTTTTTGGTGGATTTGCTAATTGATGTAAGATGACCTCTGTTTTGCATAAATTACAGAAAAATATGTTGGAAAGATACCATAATAAGTTCATTGAACTTTTAATTTAATATCAATTGCTAATAAATGAATTAATTCAAATCTCCTATATATTATTCAAATCACTTACATATTATTATTTTGAGATTTTCTCTCTAAAAGATGAACTGTAAATGAGTTTTTTTGCATCCAAGTTATGCAAAAATGTTAGTTTTTGAAAAAGCACATAAAATCAATGTTGTTTTGAAAAAGCACTCATGATAATAATTTTTTTTACCATTTTATCATGCATTATTTTTGCAAAATAACCAACATATTCTAGTTTAGAAGCAAATCGAATTGGTCTAAAATAAAATAAAGTTATTAAACCATAACATACCCAAATTTTCATACTATGTTACAATGGGTGTGATCAGGTGTTGTACACAGCCTTGTTTATTTCTACAACACTAAATTCACAATAATCAAACTTTAATTATTATTTTTAAATCACAGTTCTTGAGCTAAGCTACAGCTATATAAGTGATTTGTAGAGTCAAATATTCACATCAATTTTTTTGGGGTTTTCTATAAAATCTATAGCAATAAAATCTAAAACCCAGCAGAAAGTCTACAAATTTTCTTTTACAGCAATTTTTATAAAGTTACAGCCAATCAGACCCAATATAAGATCTACAAGAACCAATACAAACCGCGTTACAGTTTTACGTTGCTTTTTATCATAATCGGATATCGATAGCAGAATACTTAGTATATCTACTTCAGAGCCTTCTACTAGGATATCGATAGCAGAATACTTAGTATCTACATCAGATCCTTCTAGTTTCAACAAACTTCTAATTTTACCCCAAAAGAAAACTCATTAAACTTTTAAGACCTCACACGCTAAAAACACCATGAACCATTTTAGCCCCCGTTCCACTTTCATCAACCTCAACGAACAAATCAGCAAAAACGAAACCCATCTCTAGAGGGAGAAAATAGGAATATTAAGTGGTCTGGAAACATGAAATATGATACTATATTATATATAATAATTTCTCAATTACTAAGCCTTCGGCTTGGAAATTTAATAGGTAATAATAAGTAGAAAATACTAATAAATGGTGATTTGGTAGATGATTTGTCGAAATTGCCCTTAGACTCTGAAGTTCTTTCCCATGAAAGTCTGACCAAACTGCCAATGAGCCGGAGCGATGTTCCACGACGTGGAAGTTCTACGGTCGCTGCCTGTGACTCTAAACGAAAGTGCCTGACCAACCAATACAGAGTTTGATTGCCAGTTTTGCCCCCAGTTACGGCTCATGCTCATCCACGACGTTCTTGTTCCTTTCACGCTAAGCCGCACGATGTCTCCGGCGCCGGCGACGTTTGTGACCAGAACCAAGTTGAAGTAGCGGAAACCGTTGATCGTGAACCTCATTCCTCCTCTCTTCCGACATGGCACTCTGTAGTAATTAAAATAAAAGGGTAATCTCGTCATCTAAGGCTTTCTATAAAAAGAAAAAAGTTAGATAACGCGTCTTGACTAAATAAACACACATTCATTATTGTTACCCCAATGGCTTTTATTATTTACAAGAGTAGGACTGATAGCTGTGTAACAAGAGATTGTTGGAAGGATAGTTTCGTCTTTTCATAAATAAGATCTTTATAAGATTTGGTAAATAGCCGCGTACGAATCAAAGCACAATACTTTTCAACTGAACCATCATATTACTAAAATGTTACGTTTAGCACCCCCAAACTTTAAATATTTCACCATTAACCCAATGTAGACAGTATGATTCTTCAACTCCCTAATATCCATACTTCTATAATGTTAAGAGCTTAAAGTCAGCCAACAATAAAACTACATTCTTAAATACTCAACCTAAAAAATTGAATCCTGATACTTCTAAAATGTTACTCCCTACGTTTCATATTAAGTGTCGTTTTAGAGAATTTTTTTTGTTACAAAATAAGTGTCGTTTTCGACTTTCAATACAAAATTTATTAATTTTATGCTGCAAATTATTTTTCTATTGGTTGAAATATAGTTAGGTGTATAGGTAATTGTGTTTTTATATAGAAAATATGTAAAATTAATTGTTTTCTTAATTTATGTACAAAAACCTAAAGTGACACTTATAATGAAACGGAGGGAGTATGTTCATACCCCAAACTTTTAATTATTCTACATTTTTCTACACGTAGACTTCTTAACTGGACACATATATATTTATTAAATGTCAATTTAATGCCCCAAACTATTAAAGAGCCCGACACAACCCCAATAGTTTAGAATTCAGGCATAAAACTTCTCAACCGCACCCCTAAACTTACGCAATATTACGTTTCACACCGCGGAATCTTAAAACTACCAAAAGTGACAGTAAGTTTTGTCTAAATCCAAGCCTTTCAGAGATAACCGGATAACTCCCAACACCAATAAACACTTGACTTAAATTTCTTACCGGCGGAAAGAAACGGGGACAATTCCGGCGCGATACTCGGCGATCTTAAGGAACATAGGCATAGCGAGATCGAAGTGAGGCCTAGGAGGGTTGCACCATCCGCCATTGTCACTAGGCTGAGCAAAGTTGGGAGGGCAAAAGTTGGTGGCAGTGACGAAGATGGAAGGGCTACCTGAGTGACACCACTTAGGATCACTCGCGCATTTCAGCTCGAAACATGCGCCGCAACTGTACCCGTTGTTGAACAGAGCCGTGCTTAAAGCCGCCGTGTTCACACCGTAGCCTTGGCTGTACAAGTTACCGTACCCACACGCACCTCCTGGTTCAAATAGAACAACATTCAAAGTTGAAACCTTTGATGATAAAAATTAAACGTTAAGAAAACGTTATTTAGACAATGTGGGACGTTTTGTTAAGCATAGATGAACAAAAAGATGGGAATTTTAAGTTGGGTTTGTATTAAAGTTGAAACCTTTTGTGTGTGAAAATCAACATTTTCAAGATTACAACAGTGTGGTACCAAAAAAGATGGGAACTTTAGGTTTATATTCATGAGAAAATGTAAAAAGAGAAGAGAGAGAGAGAGAGAGACATACCCATGGTGCCAGAAGCATCAGAGCCACCATAGAAAGTAGCATGAGCAGTTTCCCAACCACCTCCATTGTAAACTCCTGGGATTCTTGCTTCAGTAATTGTTGTGAATGTGAGAACACACAATACCAAACCCAGCATTTTCATTTTTTGAGAGGGGAATTTGAGCAAAGAGAGAGAGAGATTTTGGGAGATGGAGGCAAGAGGAAGAAGAAGAGAGACTATTGGAGTGTTCCTCATGTGTGTAGGGAAGGGAAATGGAGGTGGTGCATATATAAATTACATTTACGCATAAATATTTTTTTTCTATTTTACTTGACTCGTAAAATATTCTCTTATCTTTATCGTTACAAGAGTTTTAACATGATTTTGATTTATGAGAGAGTAAGAAAAAAGGATAATACGATTTAAAGAAGTCCAAATCTTTCAAATATAAATTTTTAAAAAATTTAGAGCAAAATAGCTTTCAAGAAAAATAATGATTGAAATATTTTTTTTATTTTAAAACTTTTAATATTTCTTTAATTTTAAATCTGACCTTACAAACTCTACCTCAGAATTTTCTAAATTAAATAACTCAAATAATATAAATATATATTTACATTTTTTAATAAAATCTATTATAATTAATATTTTATTTAAAAATTATTTTGGTAACAAAATTTTTTTTAGCTCTATGTTATTTCTGCTTTTATGTGTCTCATGTACAAAAGTCATCTCTACAATACAAATCCATTATTAGTTTATGTTTGGTCCTTGCTCTTCCTTCCTTCCATGTGTGTATCAGAAAATGTCTACTTCCAATGTCAGGCGCGGGTAAGAGCGCGTGTCTCATACCACCCAATCATAATTGATTTTGTACGGATAAAGGCGACGTTGCACCACTCAGATATGATCACCCACTGCTCAAGCGCGTTGGGACGACCCACTCTCTTGTTGCTATCAATAGTTTCACCCTACAAAATTTGCTAAATCTTCTTCACTCGCTCTCTGGACCTCTATGATAACTATTGATATGTGGGTCAGTGTCTGTAATGTACTGGATGGATCTATCCTACCTATTGATATGTGTATGGAATGTATTGAGTTTAACAAATTCTTGTAATAGCTTAATTAGTTTCTTTTTTTTTAACAATTAGAGCTCATAATCATCTCTACCCTGAACTAAAAAAAAAACTTTTGTTTTGTTTTGTTTTGAGTTACCTAATGATTTGATGATGGTGGTATTACGTAATTATGATGAGATATGTTATATAATGTCACGTGTTTGCATATGCAACACATTTTTTCTACACAATTAACTAATACTCCATCCGTTTTTTATTAGATGATGTTTTACATGAGTGTATACATATTAATATTTTTTATTTTTTCTCAAAATAATATCAAAATCTAATTTCTTTAATTATAAATGTAAATATTAAAAATGTGATTGGTTACATAGTTTTTATCAAAAATAAAGTTACCTAGATATATTATAACATCATCTATTATGAAACAACAAAAATTCTTTAAAACATTATTTTTACTGAAACTAAGGGAGTAGATACTATGATAATTTCCAAATATTTTTCAATTAAAATTCATACATTATCATAATGAGGGTGTTATACTGTTATAGTATCTTTGATTTAAACCAAATAAAACAATTAGCGTCTTAGTATCACACCTAATACCTTTCTTAAGAATATTTTCCCTTTGTTGCAAGATACATGATTGGTCCGTAGTTAACGGACATAAGCAATGAAAGGTATTTATGTTACTTGGAGGCTAAAGAAAACTTAATTATCCTAAAGTTCGTTATTTATTTTTTTTTTTCAAAGAAGGGTTTGTTGTTAATTCAAGTTTTTATTATAATAATTTAGGAAATTCGAAATGAACGTAGCTGGTTTGGGTAATTCGATATTAAATTTTATATGAGGCTTGAATTACTTATAAAGTGTGGTTCTAGGTTGGATTCATGAATGTTGATTTCCTTAGATCCGGTTCAGTTTGTTTATTTCCAAACCCAAACTGGATAGAAAAAGCTAACATGGATGTCTAAACCAACAAATAGTTGTAAGAACCCCATTGATTTTAAAGAACAAAGAGTTGTAAATCAAATGTTAAGTTGACAATGCTATAATGGAGAATCTTATAGTACAAAGACAAAATCGAGAAGAACCATTTACTACTTTCTTAAATGTGTTATCCACCTTTTAAAGATGTTCTAGTGCTTTGTAAAAGACTTATGCAATGGTTTAATCTATTTTTGTTTCCCATATTTTTATTAAGAGCATTTTCAGTCACCTACTTAAGTATTTTTCAAATAATACAGTGTGAAGTTGTCACATGGTATAGGTACAAATTACAATCAATCATTTGTTTGATATAAGTAGGACTCTACACATATCATCAGGGACGTGCCTTGGTTGTTATTAGCATTTAGTTACAAGGTTGAGTTTGGTTTTGATTTTTCATTTTAGAAATATATCCTATCTTCCTTCCGTTTGTTACTAGTTTTATATTTTGCATTTTCTAGATTTTAGAAAATATATATCTTTTGAAATTAATTTATTTTTTCTTTGGTTATTAAATAAAAAACAAAAACATAATAATTTACATTTCGATTAAAGATTATATATGGATTTAAAACAATAATTTAAGATTTTGGTTAATTCAGTTTGATTTTGATATATATATATATATATATATATATACATATATTGATATTCTAATCAGTTTGGATTCTAAAAAGATATTCAGGTTCAAGAATTTTGCGTAGTCCTACCTACCACATAGAAATAGAATTGAAATGTTGGATAAATAGATGACAAACGAGAGGAGAGTACCTAAAAATATGCAAACAAGGTCACATAATATTATCATCGTATAAAGATAACGAATCTATTATTGATGAAATTAACTTTGAATAGAAGTGTTTTGGTGCTTTGAAATGCATGATTGAAGGCTAGTGTTAGATGATGAGTGATGACTTACATGGGGACCTCCACATCCACATGGAATCCTATCAAGGATACTTGTCCGACGTAGAACCCGTGGACCCATTTGATCACCGTAATCATCGGAGAATGTAAAGCGGCGAACAAAAATAAAGTGGCTGTTAATCAATAATAAGCTCACACCTAAACACAAACTAATGTTCCATGGTTTAGTGTTTCTTGAAATACAAAGACAAATTGGTAAAAAAAATTAAATTATCGAGTCGGACGCGCCAAACAGTATCAAAATGTTTTTTTTTTGATTTTTAACATCTAAATTTAGAGCTGCCATTTTCTCTGCTAAATTTGATTCGACTCATTATTGTTTCGATCCGATCTGTAAAATTCGGATATCCGTAAATCGTCAAAACAAAGCAAATATTAAAATTTAACATCTATTAAAAACGAAGTAAACCATAAATACTAAAAGAATTAGATCTGAGTATCAAATTCGATTTGAAATTATACAAATAGATGTATATCTACAACTAAATATAAAATTTTATATGTATAATTTTACAAAATTATTATTTTAAAATATAATTTTATTTAGAATTTACTTTTAAAAAGACAATTTTCCAAAATGTGTGTTTATAAGAAAATTTGATTAATTTTAGAAATTTATGGAACATATAGTTCCATTAATTTTTATTATTTATTTTATATTATGTAAAAATATTTTTTTTAAAAAAATAAAATAAATTTGTATATTTTTTTTAGATTTATTTGTATTAAATAAAGTAGATGAGATATATGTAAATCTTCGCAAATATCCAAAAAAAAAAAGATATCCGGAAAGCCGAATATTCGTATTTCTCCGAAACAAAAAGTAAATAAAAAAAGCAGATATCTGTAAGATACGAATCAAATCACAAATACTGAAAATTACAAGATTATTAGATCCGTGTCCACCCCTATGGTTGCTTAACATGTTGTGGAGCCTACGGCATAGTCTTAGGCAGGTGGTGTCTTATAGAGGCAGGTCAAATGGGTTATACCAAGATTGACAGCGTTAGATTATGACAATTATCTCCTAAACGTTGTGGTATGAGTCTTAACACCGAACAAATGCAGAATAAATCAGTCTTTTATGATACAGGTTCGACTAAATTAATTTGTCATTCACATTTTTTATAAACAGAACAAAAAGTATTAAAACAACAAGTAAACGGTATGCAAATCAATGTTAGGCTTTCGAATGGTCAAAGCATTGGTGTACGAATCACTTATCTTGAGCTTGACAATGGGTTCACCTCTTCCAACTGCTGCTCATGAATGGTAATCAACTTTTGTTGAGCTTACAACTAAGTTTGGAGCACATCTATCTCTCTTCCCTTGGAGTAACTGATGGAAAAGACGTTATATATTGATCATGGATGCCTGCCTAGGGAATGGCCAAAGCCTTTCAACTTGAGAGACTTGATGTGGTACTCAAGAGAAACACATGTTAGGCAAAATTGCATGTATCTAGGAGCTCACCACACATCACATCAGTCTGAAATAAACTGCAGTGTCAAACTGAGAGATAGGGAGTTGGATAGTGAGGAACCAAGAATAGCTTATAATATCTATACTTGGAAGTCAAATAAGATCTCGTTTCCTAAAGCCTTAGTTGGGTCAACATTTGCAGAAGAATTTGAAAATGAGTCAGCTTCAAAGAAGCTACTATGTGCTGCCAACTGGACAATGGAACAAACAACTGAAGAGGATATTGAACTCTTACCTGGTGTGGATTAGTTAGTTTGGGTCTAAGCTGCAACACTGCTGTCCATTTTTTCTATTTAGAATATTGGTGATGGTAGTAGCAGCATGATGGACTCTATGGTCTCTGTCGACAATACTTTTGTGGGACTGATAAGGACTTGGAAAACAATCAAGATAACGAGGAAGATCCTGATGCCAGGAGTAATGCAGTTATTCTTTGGAGGCGATGCGAGTTTCTTACTGAGAAACCGTCACTGAGCAGCTTCGTCTTGTCTTGGAACCCACATTTGCTAGTAAGCTCAGTGGTGATTACAGAACGGGTAAAAGGATTAACATGAAAAAGGTTATTCCATATATAGCAAGTCACTATCTAAAAGATAAAATTTTCATTATATCAATTTTCTGAGGGGAAAAGAAGAAAACATCGTCAAATACTTGAAATGTAACGAATATACACTTGTTTTTTTTTCTTTTGCAGTGGTTCGAGCTGATCCAAAGCTCACGGGACTGAACACTTGTTGATCATAAGACTACAGAGTTTGGGGGGTGGTACTGGTACTCCCTCTTGTTGGTACGATTTTGTGTAATTACAATTTAGGATGGATCCCATAGATCTTTAACATATGATGAAGTAAACTGGAAATACTTATGATTTAGGTTCTCACAAAACACTCATGATAGTTTCTTATTGTGCAAGAAAGAAATAGAATTTAAAAACTTGAAATAAGGTTTCTTCCTCAGAAAAGTTAAGAGAAATGAAGAACAAAACAAAAAGAGAAAGCTAGGAGAAGAACCACACACATAGAATTCATAAAATACAGACACACACATATAATTCAAAGATAAAAAAACCACAACTACCATAGTTTTTTCAAGTGGATTCAATGATTATTAATTTCACTTTGCAAATGGATCACAATGTCTTCTTCATCCTCTACTTGGTAACTCGTGTTGAACTGCATAGAAAGAATAATTTGTCAATAATCCAACCATGCCATTTGGTATCCTTCAATATACATAGTTAAGTACCTTGCGTTGCCCTTTTCTTTTTGATAAACAAGAATGAGAATTAAAATAGCGCTGTAATAATGAGCAGGGAAGCTGCCGATGCAACAACTGATAGAATGTAATTTTGATTGTTATTGTTGCATGACACACCAGCTGAAAGCTTTGGGTTTCCTTGGTACCTTATAAAAACAAATGTTTCTGGATAAGACTTCATCTAAATAAAAAGCTAATTGTGGAGAGTTTATGGAAACAGAAAAAAAAACAAAATGTGAAATCTCACGCTAGCTTTAGCCCATTCTTTTCTCTGTCGTGGAAGGCATTAGGGAGAGGACCCGTAAGATTATTCCAATTCAAATCTCTGCCAAGGCAGAGAAAGCATTACTTTGACAACATCCGAATGTAGTAAAAACATAAGTGACTAATTAATGATTGTTTAAGTCAACTTACATGATCAGTAATGACTTCATTCCGGCTAGAAATTCGGGAACTCCTCCACTCAAACTGTTATTTGATAAGTCCCTATCATTTTAAAAATGTAAAGAAATCATTCCATTTTTCCTCATGTATAGGGTAAATAATTCAGTTGCATTTTATCCTTTTTATTTAAATTAATATTTCATATTATTATAAGTCTCCTTTTATAATTTTCGCACACACACACACATATATATATATATATATATATATGAAAAAGTGGATAAGTTTCTTCTATCTCATTCATAAATGCAACATTTATTAACTAATATTTCTAATTAGTAGTATCTACATAATCTATATTATTATGACAAACAACTACATTTGTTATGAAACCAGAGCTAATATAAAATATCTAAAATGATTAAAAATCAAGGTCACACACGAACACACACACATATATACTATATGATACGTGCCTCAGTTATAAGAATAACCATGGCCACACTATGACATGTTTTTAAATTAAAATTAATTATAAGAATTGTGAGTCAAACACAAGATTTAAAAAAAGAAAAGAAATTACATGTCTTCGCATGCCTTATGTCAGCAAAACAATCAACAACATATACATTAATACAAATCTTTTTTGTCCCAAATATGTAGAAAGCTAATATATTCATTTCCATCATTTAGGAAAAGTAAATATTTGACTACAAAGAAAGTTAAGACAAACGAAGCATTAATATGTTCTTTTGTTCTGCTAGATGAATCGACTATTTTGTAGATTTAAGATAAGTGGACCATAAATCACACCATACAACTATTTGTAATATGTTTTCTAATGAACATTATGAGTGCATAACGTAATTGACGAACAAAGGGTAGTAGAGATTTACAGGTTTTGAAGCTCAGTCAAATTTTGAAAGGCAGGGGTTATCACTCCTTTTAACCCAAGTGATGATAAATCTCTGTTGACATTATCAAAACAAATTTAAAGTATTAAATACTTTGAGAAATTTGAGTTTTAAACATGAAGAAAAAGTGAGAAAGTGATCTTACAAGGAAATAATTCTTGGAGGAATAGACTTGCTTGTGTAGCTGCACTTTAGACCTTCCCATGTCAACACTTCAGGAACGCACGGATCTCCCTGCCAACTAATCATGTTTAATCCATAAATAGCCTGAACATTCTTCATAGCATCGACTGAAATAGATGCAAAAAAGAAAAGAAAAAAACAAGTCAAGAATTAGCATGCACAATAACACACGTTTCCTAATCATGCTTAGACATTCTATATAAAGGATAGTGACATACCATCGTTTTGATTCGTCTCAACATATGGAAATTCCAAAATTTCGAATGCCTCAATAGCATTAACCAGTGGTGGAAGAGTTGATCTTTGAGTTTGTACGAGTTCTAAGTTGCAGTAGGAGCCTGTGCATTTCTGTGGCGATATGTTGTATATTGTTTCTGATTGTAACACCTTAGGAGTATAAGATTTGCGGATGATAGTATTATCCAACCAAATGTCGAATTCTCTAATATCATTTGCTTCTAAGACTTGGATCTCGGCAAAATGGAAGTATACATTAATTTTTCCACCTTTTTCTTGCGGATACGCGTAAAAGAATAATGGCCTGGTGGAATTTCTAGGAGAAATTCCAAACCTACTAACAGCATCTGGTACTGCAAAAGAGTTAGATGAAGTTACATTGAGAGTTGTGTCTATTTCATTTTCGCCCCAGTAATACCGATCCCACATGCGATCAAGGACATCATCAGGATATCTGAAAAACGGTTTAACCGTAGCAAACTAAATAGGTTAGAACATTATCGTAAAAGATATCTCGTACAGTTTATCAAAATTAAAATAATAAGAAAATAGAAAAAAAAGAGGTAAAAAAAGTGAGAGGCAATTCTCATAAGAAAGACTTAAAAAAAGAGACCCTGATGCGATTTTTCATAGTTAAATGGTCCATTTTTAACATTTAATTTATTGTATTATTAAATGATATTAATGGACAGATATTCTTGTTAGAGTATTTATTAGGTCTGGGCACCGAACGAGTATCAAAAAATTTTGTAGTATTTGTGATCTAATACATCCAATCGAATATTTAGGTTTGCGATTCGTTTCGATATGGAGAATATTGAAGATCCGGAAATCTGGATCCATTTTTTTTAAAGTATTCGCGAATTAATTGATTCAATGCGTCAATAGTATAAAAATAAAAACAATATACAACATTAAAATTAAATAAAAAAGCTTCATAATTTTATAATAAAAAAATAGCATAGTAACAAATTAATATCTTTAACGGAAAATGTAAAGTAAAACAAAAATCAATATTAACAAACCTAATAAAAAATTATATGTTAACATTTGGTCAACGTAAAAATTGAATTGAATGTGCAATAACTTAATTTTTTCTTGAAAACAACTTAAAAAAATAACCAAAATATATTATAAAACAAATATAGATATATTGACTTATATATATATACAATTACATTATATATATATATATAAATATACGGACTGCATATTCAGTTTTTAAAATTGATACATGTTATTTGCTTCGCTTTTACGGATATTACATTTTACTATTTGGTTTGCTTTGAAGCTTTATAGATATACAAATATTTTGGATCAAATCGAAACTAATAACAAATCAAATCAAATTTAATAGATAATATGTCCAACCTTAGTATATAGCTTTAACGGTGCAGCGCTCTTATTACTCTTAATGAACAATTTAAAAGCATATAATCCGAACTTTCATTAATTTCTTGGGATGAAAAAAAAAAAATGGCTGAGGCTAAATTTACATACCGTATGTAACCGAAAGAATCACTTGTATATGTCCTCCTGTATATTAGGTCCAAGGGACCTAGTTGTGTCATATAAGAGTCATTTCTTAATGGCCGTAGTTCCAAGGTTGATATCACTGGTATAGTTTCTCCTGTCTTAACAAGACAAATCTGCAATAAATTTGACTTTGACATGTATATGATCTCACGATAATTCTGGTAATAACTTCCGGTTCCAACAACCACTGAAGTCCACATATTAGGCCCTATGTGCATATGAAATTTGGGAGATATATTAAGGCCATCATAATTTCCATATGAGAACCCAGCCCTTATTAGATAGTTGATTCCCTTGTTTACTGTCAAATTATAACAGTTTCGGATTCCATCCGGAAAAAATCTCAGATCTTTGAGTTGCTTGTAGGGATAGATTTCATCATCCGCAACTTCACCGCGCTTACCAGTTTGGATGAAATCAGCATCAGATGAGAATGTTAACCCGGTTCGAGGGTCGATATATGGAGAGTCACTAGGGGATAAACCACAGTCCAAACTTATAAATCCTGGCCAAACACAAAAGTTTTGTGCAATTAATGTTTTGTTCATTTCAATAGTATATAAATCTCAAAAACGATAAGAATAATGAAAAGCAGAAAAAGTTCAAACTGTAAACCAAATCTCTGGGGACTACAGTCTACAAATAGCCTTCACGTGATTTGTATATTGAACTTTTGTCCACCAGGGGTTCACTAATATTTTTGAAATCTACGTGAGGTTTATATAAGATACATATCAAACAGAGTTAATGGTTATGATGATGTTTACCAAACTAGTTGCGTAGCCGATCCTTGGCAAATCCCAATGAAACATTGACCTCTAGTCTCCAAATTTTTCTAAATAGAATTACATATACATAGACCTTCAAATTTGTAAAAAAAAAATTTGTTCAAATTTTTATTAAATTGCCTACAGTCAAATTTCAGGGCCGGTTCGGACCAATTGTCCTTTGTTATTCACGATCATTGATTATTTTGACTGACAATATTGTTTATGACAACTGATTAATCATATATATGATTTATGTTCTAGGATAGTGTTTAATTAATATTATCCATAATTATTTGATTGTCAACTTATTTTAACAGTTAAACTCTATGGCCAATGCTTTTTCCTGACATTATAGTTTGCATTTTTGTTGCTTACCTGTATTTTTTAAAGATTTTGTAACCAAAGAAACAAAAAAGTAAATTTCTAGATTTCATATGTTTGCAATTTTTAGTTTTATAGGATTCATCTTCTTAATACACTGTAGGTGTACAATGTAATTATAGCTGAGTGAAGGCTTAGTAAATATAGTTGACTTGCCTACTAAAGTTTCAATTGGTTGTGCAGTTAAAATAGTGCGTGGTACCAATCGGGAACAGATATTAAAAACTACTTTCAACAAATGAGATAGAAACTTTACCATGTTGATCAGGCTGAGCTTGAACAAGATGGATAATGGCAAAAGCCCCGAAGCTTAACGCTAACAAAAGTTGGTGATGGACCTCCATTTTCAAGCTAACATAAGAACTCTTGATACAAAAGTTTGTAAAGTACATGAAATAATATGGTACTCTCTAATATAATGGGGCTCGTGCAGCTCATCCCAGCACGTTTCAGATGGTCTAGCAAAAATATATACATCGATATTCCAACTTGTGGGAATGGGTGAATATCAAATTAAAGCATAGGATGTTGTTAATTATCCTTTTTTCTAAAAAATCTGTAAAACCTGCCAAGTTGATCTAATGTCAAAGCTTCATAATTCCGCCGGCGAGTTTAGCAACTTCTTATTAACAACAATGGTGGATTTATAAATTTATTTGACTTCCAGCCCCATTACCATGATCCCTACAAGAAACCATTTCTCATTTACATAGCTTTATTATTTTCCGGGAACAAGTATTTTTTGTGTTCAGAAACTTTTCAAGATGATGAAGAGCCAACTTGTAAACAATTACTGGATATTTTAATTTGGAAATTTTGCCGTTTTGATAGGAGCTCAGAAACAAAATATATATCAGTTTTTAATGGTTCCTTCTCGACTTGATTATTATTTTTACACTTCTCACATATACCGTTTATGCTTAAATATGAGTTATCATTTTGGATTGCAAATTTTCTATTGAACATTCTATCACAGTGATCCATCAACATTTCACATCAGAAATGGTAGAGTTTAGTTAGCGAGGATGATATATGGCTATCTATCTTATTACAACAATATTGTTAATGTAAGATAAGCAAGTTATCTGGTGTAGAACACACAGTAGTATAGGATTATTCAAATCCAAGAATTATGACTATTTTTATTTTTTTAAAAGCTCACACTTGTTCTTCTTAAAAGAAATAAACCAAAGAAGCTCAAGACACACCTCGACTTGTTTGCTAGTCTTACTCGTTCAGAGACCTAACACAGGCTCTGAACCACTTAAACCCTTAACCTAGATGCTTTGCTTCTCCTTATTCGGACGTACAAAAACTCTCTATTGCTAAAAGCTCTCCCAATGTGTTGCCCCACACAGTATCACGACTCCTTCTTATATATCTTTAGAGAGACCCTAGATCTAAACTATCTACCCAATGGAAACTTTCCATTTCTTTTGCTTCAGCGAATAAGCCAATCTTCCTTTTCTCTTTAGATCGATTGCTTCTTCTCCAAGTCTTCCTTAAGTATGTCTCTTCATTAAATCTTTCTTTTAATGCATTTGTCTTCACACGTGCTTCTCATGATCCATCTGTCTGATGCAGTAGTCCATGTCGCACTTCATGAACTACTTCTGCTCTGCTACATCATCGTCTTCCCCATACATCTTCAATCTCCCCCTTTTTAATTCATCGTCTCACAAGTACCTGAGATAGAAGACAATAGCAACCCAAAACACCACTAGTGTATATACCTAAGCGTTATTTCAACCACATCAAGACTGTTAAAAAACATGCTTAGATTATCCAGAAAGAAACAAGGGTTCAAACAATTTAATACATATTATCAAAAGATGGCATATGTAAATGCTCCCCCACAAACTTAGCCAGTCTAAAAAAAATGGATAAAATTGCAACAAGTGGTGCAATAATCATAACACAACAAAGCTCCCCCACAATCTTTGTCTTCTGCATCTCAGTCCTCTTCTTCTCCCCCTGCTTGTGAGCACACGGATTAAAAATAACAGGAAACATGAAGAGATGATACAGATAAAACAGTACTTACCTGCTACAGCACTCTGAAGATCCTGAACAATCTCAACTAGGGCCTGAAGTGCTCGAGTTGTGTCCTGTAGTGCCACTTGCAAGTCAGCCCTGGTAAGTGATCCCTGAGGTATGGAAACTGATCCAAGTTCGTACACAGAGACTCGACGTGGTCCAGTTCTCGAGCTAGGTGTAGCAGACCGTGGAACAGGAGTTGAGGCAGAAGATGGCAATCGTGTTGTCCTAGCAGAGCTCCTCTTTTGTTCGGTGTTA
Organism: Moricandia moricandioides; assembly: GCA_905132885.1. Lineage (NCBI taxonomy): Eukaryota > Viridiplantae > Streptophyta > Magnoliopsida > Brassicales > Brassicaceae > Moricandia > Moricandia moricandioides. The sequence continues at coordinate 90,522 of CAJHQQ010001529.1, forward strand.
GCTGATGCCTTTCCTTTAGCTACCCGCTGGTCATAGATCTCACCCACCCGTTTATCCTTCTTGTATGCTACAGGACATTCCAGCTTGTCACTGGTGTAGGATGGGACCGCATGATGTGCTTGGAGAAGTCCCATGATCAACCGAAGGAAAATTAACCAACGTGCATCATTGCGTTGAGTAACTCCAAGATTGATAATCTGTTTGAACACCATCTTACCCAAATCAACACGAAATCCATGAGCCATCTTGTAGATCAGCCTTGCCCTCTCAAGAGATACGTGAGTCTTGTGAGTAGAGGGGATCCAATTGTACGCCGGTGTGAGATCTGCTGTGGTAAGACCATCCAATTCTTTCTTTGTCTTTCCAGTGATGAACGATGCTAAGTCAGTTGTTGAAGTTTCATCCATCGTCGTCTCTGCCTCCTCTTCTTCATCTGTGAGTGGCTCCCAGCCTAAGACACTGTTGATGATGGCAGGGGAGAACTTGTGCGCGTGCCCCCTTACTGAGGACACTCACTTCCTCAATATCTGCTTCGGTTTTCACACTTGGCAAGCCAGTATAAAACTTAGCTATGACTTGTTCAACATAAACACCAAGAGAAGAGACAGTTGATTCCATTGAGTCCTTCTTAATGACCGCTAAGTATCCTCACTGATCAGTTTCCTTCATATCTATGGTTCGTTTAGCAATTACCTTACGTTTTAGGAACTGATCATACCTCTTCTTTAGAGGACTTGGCATTGCCTCAACACTCTGGTCTCCTGACTTCTTTGCTCTCAACCGAGCCGAGCCTACTGCTTCCTTAGCCAGATATGGAGACTTCGCTGCATCTTCGAGTGTAAGGAACTGAGATTGAGTCGGTGTACTGGTTTCCCCTGTCTTTCTCTGTTTCCCAGAACGCAACCCCAGCCGCTTCAGCACTCTTTTCTTCCTACTTTCCTTCACAAAGACTTCCTCTGAATCAGATCCCAATGTCACAACATCTTCTTTGGGTTCATCATCCACCTTTTTAGCTGATTTAGACTCTGATTCAGTCATAGTTTTCTCTGTGTCTACAAGAACTAGAGGCAGAGCATACTCACCTGTATCTTCTTGAAATTTATCTCCGGTCTGAGCATCTGGCACACCAGCACTTAAAGATTCCTTCTGGAGCTTCGGATCTGCTACAAGTTCTTTGGCAGTTGAGTCCGTTTCAAGACCAGGTGTCCTTTCATCACTCTCCTCCGATTGACCTTTCTCAGTCGCAGAGTTGAAGGACTCGAGCTCCTCGGTGACTTCTGGAAGAGCCGTAGACACAAGTGCATCGTTTCTTGGTGGAGGTGAGTCGGGTTCCCCATCAGAGAGTGACCTCTGACTTGCTTTAGCCTCTGCGTGCTGCTCTACCTTGGATGATTCACCTTGTTGAGCTGAGTTCTTGGCTTTTCCCATATTAGAGGTTGGTTTCTTCGCTCGATTTGCGAAAGATAGAGAGAGAAGCTGGAAGTTTGGGTTTTTAAGCACGATGGAGAGATTTTAGGGTTTGTGCCCCACTACTTTCCTTAACTGAATGGAACTGAATCAACCTTTCTGATTTTTGCACTTTTAGTCCCTGACCTTTTATCCTCTCATTTGTATTCCTACAACATTTGATTTCTCTCATCCAAACACATAATCATTAGGCACATTCATGAATTACTGTTGTATCATCAGGCTCTCAAGGCAGTAATAAAACACGAGTCACAACTCACAATTGGCTGATCCAAGATTAATGTAAAGCATTAGATCATTTAGTTTACCATTTATGTGATGTGCTTCATGAGTTGACTCAGTACTTGTATCATGCTGCACATATAACTCATACTAGATCTTATACTCTGGTGCACCCGATTGTCTTTTTATGGCTACCTTTCACATTGTTATGCCTTCATCAATACTGCTGGTTTCATTCTTTATTCTCGCGCTGTGGAACCCCTGTTGTTTCCCATCATGAATCTATCAACTTTTTATTTTTCTTTTTTTTATTGTTGAGCATCTTTCGGAAACATATTTGGCTCCTTTTACTGAGAGGGGGGGTTCACAGATTGACGTGAAACTTGTACCATCACAGTATTGACAGCATACCAAGCAGCTCTTTTTCACATAGTTCTCGGGTTCCAAAACCAATCTGAATCATATGTACATCCCGAATCAGCACCTGCACTGCTCTCTACACAACTTGACTCAACAATCAAGGTTACACACACCAATTGCATTTCTTAGTGTGACAAAATGATTGAATTCAAGAGATTTAGTGAATATATCAGCCAACTGTAAATCAGTAACTACATGTTCGATTACTACCTGATTGTCTTGAACTAATTCTCTGATGAAGTGGTGCCTAATGTCAATGTGCTTCGTCCTTGAATGTTGGACAGGATTCTTTGAGATGTCAATTGCACTTTTTTTGTCACAATACACAAGAAAGGGACCTGAGTGCATTCCATAATCAGCTGACATCTGCTTCATCCAGATAAGTTGTGAGCAGCATCTCCCCATGGCAATGTATTCAGCCTCTGCTGTAGAGAGTGATACAAAATTTGGCTTCTTGCTCAGTCATGAGATAAGATTATTTCCAAGAAAGAAACATCTTCCACTGGTACTTTTTCTGTCATCAGCACATCCTGTCCAGTCTGCATCACAATACCCCACCAAGTTTTTGTTGGAATTCTTTGAGTAATACACTCCCAGGCTCTCTGTTCCTTTGACGTACTTGATGATTTGCTTTACTGCATTCAAATGAGATACCTTAGGCTTGGCTTGATATCTAGCACACACATCAACACTGAATGATTAATCTGGTTGGTTGGCAGTCAATTACAATAGACTCCCAATCATTCCTCGATAGAGCTTAGCATCAACATCTTCTCCAGCTTCATCTCATGCAAGTTTCAGTGATGTACTCATAGGTGTCTTTGATGTTTTGGAATTCTCCAGACCAAACCGTTTTACCAGGCTGTTAGCATAAGCACTCTGAGATATGAAGACACATTTCTCTGACTGAGACACTTGAAGTCCAAGAAAATACTTCAATTCACCACACATACTCATTTCAAACTCTTGAGTCATATCCTAAACAAACGCATCAACCAGCTTCTGTGACGTCCCTCCAA